>CAJNOQ010005032.1:0-16176 GCA_905250885.1 Didymodactylos carnosus | reverse complement strand
TCCTCTCAAAAACCTTGAAGATCCGACAAAAGTAAACTTATTGTTTCATGGGTATCGTAGCCCCATATTTCTCTTTCGAATGGTGAAAACCGCACCTCTCTATCTATCACCGTTCCGGAGCTATAAGTCAACACTGACCGGCCATTCTATTTTGAAATGGATAGTAGTCAATGTCTAGATGACAGTTTTGTTCAAGTTATTTTGCTGGATTTTTTCATAAGTGAGAATTGCACGACGGAAATGATTCGTAGATACCTGCAATTCTTGAACGGTTCACGAAACATGACTTCAAAATAGTTCACTATTTTTTTCCCTTCAACAATTATCGTCGTGTCTGAAAGGTTTTTTGTTGACACACCTTCTACGATAAAGGTATGGTTTATCTATTTAAATTTAAATTCATTTCTTAAAAAAATGAAACATCTGTGGGTAAAGATGAGTAGTCAACAGCAACAGCTGTTTATAATAGCTATAAGCAATAAGTCTTCGCAATGATCATGTATAAAGTTTTGTTATCTCATCTTATTGCTAATAATTTTCTCGTAATGTCACAGTTTAATTTCATATCTTATCATAGACAATCGATGCTTCGTAGCATATATTTTGTTAAACATTCTAAACTAGCTGAAATTATATGTGGCTCTATCAGAGTATTTTATACTGTGCCTCTTCGATTTTGTTCATTATTTTTATTCTGCACCAACCATTGCTAGGTGAGGAGTGTCTCAGGATTACTTTTACAACCTTTGGCAAACTGGTAAATTCCTCGCTAAACCAACATAAACCTTATTTCTTTGCAACTGAAAGTCAATACCATATTTGTAGAACTAAGCCCTTCTTCCAACTGATCTGAATATTAGAAGTATATCTCATATAATAAAACGGAAGCAGAAACATTTTGATCAAAAATGATCCGTTATTTGGATCATTTCATTAACAAACATTGAGAAGTATTTGTCGGAAATAGAAGGTCAAACATCGCTGAACTGGTTTTTGGTAGAATATATTTACCTAAACTGTGAATTAATTTGAATCAAGTTTTGAGTGAATTATCATTATTGCTGTTTTCCGTGGGTTATTTCACCTAATACAGGTTTTCAGTATGTTTTTTAAATTTCTTCTAAAAATAAATGTTACCACAACTGGATTAGATTCAGTGTAGGTGTAGCACAGGTGTTCATTCATTTTTATTCTCACATGTGATATCACACTAAACCTAAGACAAATCAGATATTTCTCCCAAACAATTAAAATGTCAAAGGAATCTTATTTGTAGAAAGACACTTCGAACTATCGAATCATATAAAAAACAAAGGTATTCGTACTTGAGTTACTGAAGGTTCAGAGTGATTTTTCCAAAATAGCCTGGAAACACTACTATAAAAAAAGATCTTTTTCTTTAGAATGAATGCATTCAAGTCTCTTCTTTCGAATAACGAAAACGGCAGCCTTCTAGCTATCATTGTTCTCGATTTATTCCAAAACTATCTTGATCAGAGTTCCCAGATGCTCAGGTCAGAAATGCGGAATAAAAATTCCAAAATGCGGAAAATTGCGGAAAATTTTTCTCAGAATGCGGAAAAAAACGGAAACGCATTTTCATGGTCTAACTTCAGCCGTTTTCACGCATAGAGAGTCAAAAAAATGTTTTCCCTAGCACTTTGTGGTTTTATTCAATAAAACGAAAGAGAACAACAAATAGAAATGTAAGTCTCGATTTTAGTTGACACGTTGTTTTTGGACTGTATATTTTTGATTAAAATGAATAAGTTTAAGTAGATCTAGCGTTGATGAGAAATAATTATAAATTGACGAGTGACTGGCTACTTAGTCGGACAATAGGATGAGAAGAGAATCCTCAATAGATAGAAAATTCTCTTTTTAAATCTTATATGAACAGGGGAAAAACAGCAAAAGCAGAAAATGCTTAAAATGCGGACAAATTGCGGAAAATAGTCCAAAATGCGGACCATCTGGGAACTCTGATCTTGATATTGTTTTTGACTGTTTTTTCACGTTTTTTTATAAAACTATCCAGAGAGGCATAATTTCGTTCCTAGCATTTCACGGCACGGTAATCGGAAAAAGTCGGAAAAAAAGTATTAAAAATCGGAAGAATACTTTTTCCAGAATACTTTAAGAAGGTAACGATACCAACATATTTAGCAACAGTTAAACATATTTAATATTTCAAGCATTGATTGTGTGTTTTTTGTGCCAGGAACACCGTTGCGTTTACGTTTTCTCGTGACGTTTCGTGTTTTTTTATGTTTATTCTCAACTGAGCCTAATGGAAAATCATTCTCGGAAATGTCCCCTGTCATCGTTGATGTCAAAAAGTATACGATCTTTCAACGACTTTTGAACAAAATTAATTAATACAGCTAGAGATAAATAACTAGACTATGCCTACAAACATAACCAAATCTAAGTAGATCCGTCCCTGTCTCGCTGTAATGCTAGAGTATCTTTGTAGAAGATACTGAAGTAGATAAGTTCGAATTTCGAGTAGTTTTCGAAAGAACTCGCTAGTATTCTACACAAACAAATGTAATTAGTGAAGAACAATATTTTGAACAATTAGCAGAGCTGAATAGACGGAATGTTATGCTAAACTGAACCAAAGTGCAAATGTTGATAGGATATTAACGAGTTAATAAAATATTCTGTCTCTGTACTGAAATATTTTTATAATAATGTCCTTTAACGTACGCAATACACTTAATCATGACTCATATACCATAACGTACATCGTCTATAGAGAATCGCTTAATCTTATCGTTATTGCGCCTATAAACTTTGTATTTTGTGCGTTTTTAAATTGTCGATTTTACTAAAATCTTAATCTGGCCTCGAGCTATAGCTGCGAGACAGGGTACTAAGAAAAGAAATGAATAGATTTTTTTCTGTACTATCCCAATATATATCACAGAACGGACCCACAACATGTGCGGTTATCTTTCAAATAGGCACATATATCATATATGTGACACACATGGAAAAAGAAAAAACAGAACTGCTTTAAGTATGACGTCATGTTAATTAGTTTCGTCATGTCAATTAGTTCTTAATTCGTTTACGAATATGTGCTGTTCAGAAAAAAGTAAAAAAACTCCAGAAGTCGGAAAAATTTCGACAAATCGGAAGACTTGGCAACCATGTAATGGAGCTGTTACAGCTCGATTAACAACCCTTGCCGCAAGAGCACACTTGCAGAAAAACATCCTTAAATTCTGCGCTACAAATTCAGACATTTAAAAGAAAAAATAAGTTGTTCCTTGAGAACTACACTTTTTTAGTATAAAAATTAAGGTACACTTTTGATACTGCTTGAATAAAATCGTTCTATGCAAAAAACGATCAAAGACTTAAACTTTATTTTAGTCTCACTTTGTGCAGAATTCAATTCTCTCTCTTGTATGGTAAAGAGCAATTGAGATGGACTGTAAATGCAGGAGGGTAAACATTGAGAAAAAACGGGTTTTCAGCACTGATGTAGTTCGCTTATTTTGTATTTTTGCTACTTCTTATACATCTTCAATAGAAAATGAAGGCATATTTGAAATCAGCAGACAAAACTGGACCGAATCATGTGTTACTCAAATATTAAGAAAAACTTTTCGGTGAATGGCTGAGCGATTTTTCTTAGAACATTTGAATAACACATGATTCGGTCCAGTTTTGTCTGCTGATTTCAAATATGCCTTCATTTTCTATTGAAGATGTATAAGAAGTAGCAAAAATACAAAATGAGCGGACTACATCGGTGCCGAAAACCCGTTTTTGCTCAAATAAAAAAATGGTTTTCCTGAATTTTCCTGAATTTTTAGAAAAAATTCAGGAGGAAAATCAGGACTTTTTTTTCGAAATCAGGAGAAAGTCAGTAGAGTATCAGGCAGTTTTTTCTTGGATAAGGAAAATTTTCATTCCTACAAACGCTTGTGACTTTTTTCTACCAAGCAAGTAATGAGAAGGTCTGTCTTACAAGCGAAACAAAGAAAAAGAGAGAAATATAAACACATGTAGTTTAACCTACTGGTATTTTCCCAGCTGTTGATTTAACAGTATAAACAAAATAGACACAAATATTTCTTAAGAAACCGGCAAGAACCAAAAAAACAAAGCGAATATGGAGAACAAACTGTTTGCTACACCGTCTGTGGTTTTTTATGCAACATGACTGTATTGTACGCCAGTTCTCGTTTTCTTCTCCGCTGTTTTATTAGTCCAAAATGTCGCCAAAATCGATGCAGGAAAACGATTGAAAATCAGAGAGGAAAATCTTAAAAATCAGCTCTTGAAATCAGGAGAATTTTCATCAGGAGAAAAGTAAAAAAATCAAGAGATTTTGGCACTCTGTTCAAAACTCCCTAATTGCGTTTTTTAATCTTATTACAGAAAAAATATCAAATAAGATTCTAAAAAAAACTGTCTGTGATCTATTAAATAATTTCTATCATCCATCTGATCTTCGTATTTTCTCACCGTCTCGAACAGATGTTTGAAATGAGCATGTTCTAGACAGACATAGCGAATCAACAGCGAACCCAATTGTCAATGAGATTCAGCAGTACAAAATTTAAAAATTATTTTCACTTCTGTAACGTTCAGACTAATATAAAAATAGAAATAGAAATTTATTTAAAGTCTCAACGTTCTACAGAGTATAGACGAGAACAGTGGATTTAGTTTTGCAGTGTACTGCAAAGTTAAGTTCATATGTTCGAATCTCTATTCGTACAAAGTTGATCTTGTTTTTCGATAGTATTAGTTTAGAATATTATAATGAAATATTTTTCCGCTTGTATTCTGACACAATAAAGCTTATATCAACGTTTGTTTCCTCTGTCTATTTAATTCAAAAAAGACTAGCATAATCAAAAAAGATTCTCTACTGAGATGAAAAACGCCTAAGAACCTCAAGATCACTCTTATATACAATATTCATATTCAGTTTGACAACTTCTAAGTTAAGTTTTTTTCTCCCGATTAATGTTTAAAGATATTCTCTTTTGAAGAACCTATACGAACGCGTTTTTGTTTTTTGACTAAACAACATGTTCGAACACATACCTTCAAATTTCGCGTTTGTAGACGAAAATATAAAAAAAGAACGGGTTCGGACGCGAATAAGAAGGGAAAACGCAGGAGAACGCGCTCTAGGAAAGTTTGCGCTCGAACGATGGTAAAGAATGGAATGAAATGTCCGAGTTATTTCGATAGGGAAGCGTCCCCATCAAAATCTGAGTCGATCAATCTACTCGTCTCGAAAAACTTGGTCTAGTTTGTACATGCTCCATCTCTCGTTTGCGTTCAGACGTATTTCGTTCTGATAACTGTACTCAAACGCGTTCTAAAAGTCGAACAAGAAAAAGATCCGTTCATCCACGACGTGTTCCATGACATTCTAAGAAGAACGCATTCAGGCACGTTCTTTTTTAAGGTTCCATCCAAACGCATTCTTCTAAGAACGTGTTCCTCTTGTGAATCTAGAATCTACTACGTTCCTTCCCTAATAACATGTTCAAACGCGTTCTAACACCTCATTTTTTAAGAATGTGTTCGAACTTGTTCCTAAAACTCAAACTCGGGCCATGTCAGTACTAAGACATAGCCTCGTTATGTATAAAACTTATGTTTCACTGGGTAAGTGTGTTTGATGTAATTAAAAAACATTTTCATAAAATCCTTTTACATAAAAAGTGCGCTTTCGATACTTTTTCACAGTATCATTTTCAGATGATTATTAAATTTCGACGAGAGAGATGATTGTATGTCTTGATGTAGAAGGTAAAAGTTGTATAATAAACTATGTGACTGATTGTTCATTTTTTAATAATCGCAACATTTTTCTTCAATGTGCTGCTCAAGAAGGCTGTTTTACATTTCTATTGAATATCGATTTATAGAAAATGAATGCTCTATTTCTTTCAAACTACATCATTTGCTGATTCTTCACCATAATATAATTATATTTTTTTGTGTATCTCTTTTTCAATACTTTTATTTACTGAATCGCATTATTCTTATCGTGACTACATCGGAGTGTAACGCGATCGCGATCAGATAGTCATATTAAGGCAAAAAAGTCGACTTAAATTAATATAACATTTACTATTGAAGAAAACAAAAGATCGCAATACTCATGAACATTTTTTTTGGACTTGAATGGGTATTTAATTGAAAAATCACATGACATATATGTTTTATCATGCTGTATCAATTAATTTATTAAATAAGAGACAGACATACGTCTGAAATTAATTTTTTTCTTGCATGAAATGAACTAGTCTGAAAATTGGTTCAGTACCCTCACGGGTATTTAAGTTGCTGATATAGTGATAGAATTGTATGGTAGTAAAAGAACCTGTAATATTTCTGTTGTTCTCTTCGTTGAATTAATAATCTTTTTGTTGTTATTCAATCTTGTCTATCAATCATATTCTATTTTCCTGCGTTATGTATATGAAGAAAGACGATAGAACACACACATACATACACACATTGTATAGATTGCACCGTAAAAAATCTTTTTTTTTTGTTTCGTTGTTTATTCCAAGTATGATGCAGGAGGGGGGGAAAACGACGATATATCGACGGCGTCGTCACCATGATAATTACATATAACTACGCGAACTAGTTTTAATCAATAATCATACAACAAAACTGTTTTTTTTTCCTTTTTTTCTCTTCTTTGTTGTTGTTGTTTTTATTATTACTTCTCCAAGAATTTTTTTCTTCTTCTCCTTTCGCTTTGTCTAAAAGAAGAAATACTCAATGACGGCAGAATTAGTATTTCCATTTCTCATATAAATAAATATCATCTTGTATCATTCAACAGAGTACTAAATGTAGAGAAGATGAATAAAAGTGAAATAATCACATTGTTTATTGAACGTCAAAAAAATTTATTTCATCATATTTATAATGTAACTCATAAATATATTGATGAGACAAATTTTGAATTATTAGTCTCAGATTTTTATATTCAATATAAACATTTAATTTATCCATTTTTGTTAATTAGTTTAATATTTATTCTCTTATTCATATTATGGAAATATTCGAATAGATTTTTATCCTATTTAAAAAAACAAATTACTAATTTAAATCGTATTCGTAATAATCGTAATAATTATAAATTAACAAATAATATTTATTCAACAAATGTAACAAATGATCTTTTTACATGGTTGATAAATTCAGAAATTTTAAAACATCGTTTACAATATGAATTACTTGAATCATTAAAAAATAGTACATTTAATTTAGAAACAACATCGCCAACTGATAGTAGATATACACAGGTAAATGTTGTTATTTATTAAATATATAATATGTATTACAGAGTTATATTAGAAGATAAAAATTTGATTTTTTAAATTTACTGTCTAGAAAATCTTTCATAATTTTTAATTAAATCTTTCATATTAACTAATAATAGATGTTTTATTTAAGAATTTATTTATATAATTATATTGACTAAATTTCTATAAAATATTATCCATTTTTCTCTAATATTTCTTTCCTAATCTACACGCTAAGACGATATTATTTACATTTATTTCTTAGAAATAGTTCTATAATGTATGTGTGTGTGTTTTTCTAACAACATACTGCGCGCTTTGTTAAGTGGTTTCTTTTTTCCTATTGATTATAGATACTTATTTAGTTCTGTCAAATAATTGTTTATATTGAACAAAAATCTCTTCTTGTGGATAAGATGTAAAAATAAAACACAAGGATAAGTTTATTTTCTAACGGGAAATTATTGATACGGATCAAGTCTCTTTATTTTTGTCTAATTTATTACATTCATTTTATTTCAACAGATTTTATTTTTTGAAATAAATAAGTATTTATATAATAAATTTTATTTTTTATTTTATTTTCTAGCAACGGTTTACAGTTGAAGCATTACAATTTTCAAATACAAAAGTAACAAATGTTTCTACGGAAGAACCATTGTTATCAAAAGAAAAGATTGTACGTAGAATTAAATTTATCAAATGAAAACAATATTTTATTTTTTTATTTTATTTTAGACGATTAAAGCTTCGCTTGAAGTAGAAGAACTTATCCTTAATGTATTGAGTAAAGATCGTCAATATACGCTTGAATCACCAAAGTTAACCGGTCAGGTTAGTATATCTTATGGATCTCTTATTATATTGTCATTATTTTTATATTTTTCTTCTCTAGCTTAGTCTTGTTCTCGTTGTTCGTTCTCGTCAATATTCAATAGATGCTATATTAAAACAATTACAAACAAATTTAAAACTTGTCGATCCAAATAATGTAAGAATTATAACGATGTTAAAAATAAAGTATACATTTCATTTATTCTTTAATTATTCTAGAATTATACATCAAATGAAAAAAAATTAATTGAAAGTGCAATTGAAAATTGTATTCATGAAGCACGTGCACGATATACATTTCAAATATCGGATCACAATGTTGTAACTATATCATCACCTACATTATCATTGTCAGATAGAGATAAGGTATAATATGAGAGAGAGAGAAATATTTAAATTTTATTTCATATATTCTATTTTATGATATTAAAGTCTCATTCAACATCTTCTCCATTAAATAATTCAAATGATCTAGTATCTACAAAATTAACAACAACAAATATTCCTGAAATACAAACAAAAATTTTTAATGATAATAGATTTGATAATGTGCCAAAAACAACTGTCAAAGATTTTAATTACAATTATGATACACAGAATACAACTCCACAAAAACACCAACAAAATAATAATTTATTACAAAAAAAATTACTTGTACGAATTGTAAAAGGCACTAATTTACATGGTAATTTCACAAAAAAAAATATAAAAGAATTTATTTTTTCTATTTTATGTTTGAATGAGATAAAAATGATGCTTTTTTCATAATTCAGAACACTTTTTGGACATACTTATTAATTAGAGTTAAAAACTGGTCTCAATTTAGAATGAAAATATTCTTGATTGTAATCTCAAACATGAATATTGTTTTACCTCGATTCAAAACTATGTTAAGAAAAAAAAAACATTCAATAATTGTTTCGATTCAGAATCAATTTGATATTAAATTTGAGTTTCTCTTATATATGTGTGTATATATCAGCGTTTTTAACGATTAATGAATCGAATGAAACTAAAAATGGTTTTCTACTTTGAAAATTTGGATTTTGCAAGAAAAATATAAAAAACACGTTGATAAACTGTAAAGATACATTTTGTCTAAAATATTTATTAAAAAAAAAACCTATTACATATATTTGAAAACTTTTGAGAATAATAATAAAGATTTTCTTGTTGTTAAATTTGTTCTTGTTAGATGTGACTATCGAAATGTATTTAATTTATAGATGCTGATCAACCGTATTGTACATTGGAATTAAATAATCCACATCAAATACATAAAACATCGATTGGAAAAGCACCAAATCCATTTTGGGATGAAAAATTTTTCTTGTAAGTAAAATATGTAATAAATAATATTTTGATTATAATATTTTTTTTTATCTTTAGTGAATGTAATGAACAAAGTAATGAAATCAGAATACGAATTATTGATCAAAAAGGAAAAAAATTATCCTATGGTAAATAGTAGTATACACATTTGAATTAAACAATATCATATATAGATTTTTAACTGTTTAGAACGTCTCTATGCTGATATCTCAATACCATTTCATTATGTAACAAGTACAGTTTATAAACAAGATGTTATAATCAATCCAAATCATCCGGATAGTATCATTCGAATCGAAGTAAGATAAATATTGCTTTTTTTTTCTCAGTATAACTGTTGTTTAGATGGTGAAAAATATTGTACAGAACTCATTTCATCAGTTCGATAATATAAGAGTTTTTCATTTTTTGCTAAGTTGTTTATATGATCATGCATTAAGATACGTACGCTAGATGAAAAAAGAAAAAAAAATTGAAATATCAATTTATTGTATGAAAAAAATTATGTAACTAGTTGAAAGAACTATTCTATTTTTCAAGGTAAATACTTGTGTTAACCTTGTTGTCCACTTTAACAAAGATATACTAAGAAAGATCATAACTGAAGGGACAATATACTTTATTTGTAGTTTATCAACGTCACAAGTTATTAATATTATTGCGAAAAAATACCTCTTAGATATAATTTTCTTCTCTTCTTTAAATATTTGACATCAGGATAATTAATATTTAATAGAATTGATACTATTATACTATTGATAATTATAATATATCGTGCAATTTTAGTTAAATATCCGAAGTCATTATTCATTCTCTTTTATTAATTTTCGCTGAAATTTTCCATATTCTCTTTTTGATAGTAAAAGATGACGTCAGTTATCGCCAAGGTCGTCTGTCAAATAAAAAAGCAAAATGATAGCATCACGTTGAAAGGAGAGAAGAGAAACGTTGAGAAACATTTTATCTTCCAATATCTTTGATTTCTTCTTTTTTTTTTAGTAAACCTTACCTAACAGTGGCGTCCATATTATAACACATTTGAGACATGACACCTCAATTAAAAAAATGAGGTGACGCATCTTTGAAAATGTTCTTAACTACCATGTCAAGCTGTGCTAGGGCGATAGAGTTAAAGTTAATGTTTGAAGAAATGCGCTTTGAGGGAAAATAGGTAGTCGTTTCTGTTGAGATTAGTCAGTAAAACGTTTGTAGAATATCGAATATCGGATAAAACTTTATGAACTTTAGAGATAGAACGTTTAATGTTTTAATCATTTAATCGTAAAATTTAACCTACAAAACATTTCACAATATAAATCTAATCGAATCTAGGGATATAATAAGAATCTAGGTTTGCGCACCTGAACAGTAAAATTAGCTTTTATTAACTCGAACGAACGATCAAATGACTTTGATTTCTCATAAAAAAACAACAACAACTCACATATCTACATTTTCTATCAATGTCCTTCAGGCATATTTTTCCTACTTCTTTTCTTTTGTTTATGGCTTTCATGTCCGTTACAAGTTTTGAATAGCACAAGGATTTCTTTGATAAAACCTTTCGCTGTAAAGAGATTTGCTTTATTGTTTTAAAACAAGTGAAAAGAGTTTAAAAGTAGATTCGTCATCCATCAGAGCAAGTTAGACCTCTGTTCTATTCTCTCTACAATCAAAGGATTTATCCATATATTTCTTCATGAATAATATTTGGTTTATGAAATAAAATTATTGGTTCACTCATATGGATGTTGAAAGAGTTTTTTTCGTAGAATATTTGTATTATTGATATATCCTCCAGACAATGGCAAATATAAATAGAACGTTTTCGGTAAGATGCCAAAGGAACCATACGAAAATGTCACGTACCTGTTACATACGAGAAAATAAAAAAAATACAATCATAGAAAAATAACATATTTTTAATCGATAGAGTAATAAATTTTTCTCTCACTCACTATGCTGAGGGATAAAAAGAGACGATATGTATGACAAATCAAACTAAGTAACAAATAAATACGCAGGTGACTTATTTATTGTACGAAAAAATTTTGTTCTATAATAGTAGTCGTCAAAAAAGCTAAAATTTTCTTCGCAATGGTGTATAGTCGAAGTGAAACAAATTTGTCAAATATATTTATTAATTTATGTACAAGTCCAAATGTAATTGAATCTAAAAATTTAAAACAAAATTATCAACGATGTTATCCACCGTTAAAACCACTCACCACACTACGATCAAACTCATGTTCTGGTCTGATTAATGAACCAGTAGATGAAAATATTCAGAAATCAAATGAAATTTCATGTGGAAATATTATTGTTAAACATGTATCATTCGACGATTCTTCATTACGTGAAAATCAAGTAGTTAAGTGCTCAGTGGTAGAAACTGATGTTGAACACAAACCCCTTCAACCCTTTGTCAGTTATGGTTTTATGTTATCAGATTCTTCGCAGGAAACACCATCTTCTTTAAAAACATCCCCTCCATTATGTCCAATGGTTTCTACAGGTTTCAATATCGAGACAAAATCAGATTTGAATACCGAGACAAAAACTTCATCCGATCTTATTAATAGAAACGTATTATCGTCAGTTTCTATGCCTGATTATGTTAATATAACGAGTCAGCGATTAAACGAAACAAAACGTTGTCAATCGAAACAGTCTGATTATACAACACATCGTTTACAAAGTCGATATAAGTCACGAGAACATTTAAGAAAATCATTTCTTTCATGAGAGACATCATCGTTTTTTTTCGCTTATATTTTCACGTGATGCTTCGTCAGACATATTTATAGTCAAAAATTTTTTCCAAGAAATTTATTTATTTACGTTATCTTCAAAGTGAGAAATGATAGTGCAATCGTATATACTCCATAATAGTGAAGAAATTTTTCTTTTTTAAGAAATATATGGTACACTAATTTCTTAAAAATGAATTATTTTCGCTTTTAAAGCTGTAAAGTATGTTAAAATATATAAACTAACTGTTCACTGTCATCATCACTGTTCTTCAACTTATACTTCTTTTATTTGTAAAAATATTTTTTACAGATGGACTGCATACATATATACATATATATATATATAATTAAAACGAAAAAATCAAATATAATCGGTTAATTTTTCGAAATAAAGGTAAAATTGATTGAATATTAAAACCAATAAATCTTTTTTTGTAACGTTTGCCTGATGCAAAGTTATCCATCATTACAAAAAAATATATGAAAAAAATATTAACATTCTTTTTATCGAAAAAATAATTCATAAATGACATACAAACCGATTTGGAACATTTATACACATAATAAATTTATTCAATGGTAAAAAATGATTATTACAATAGATGAAAAATTTATTAAGCACCTTCAAATGAATAACAGAAAAATCATCGAAAAAAATTTGTAATGAAACGTTGAATAGAAATATTTTTAAAAACGATAGAAATATTAAAAACTAATTATCATAAAACTGGTTTATAGAAATTGTGTCCATTTTTTCTAATTTAGTTAATGTCTTGCAAAAGTATAATTTAGTCTTTCAATAAAGGATCCAAGTGCGTTTTTAAGATATTCTGGTATTTGTCATGGTATCTAAATCCTATTTTTATCTTTTTTCCTATTCATTGTTAGGGTCATATAGAAACTATTGTATCAATAATCTCGATAATAATCACACATATCTAAACACTAGTATTGACCGGTATATTTAACTCTTTCTCTGAATTTGAATTGATTACAAAGTACAAAATATTAAAGTTTTTAGATAATATAGTTTTGTAGAGCAAATGTTTTTTTCTCCAGAATGAAACATAATGGAACTCGTCATCTCTTTTATTGTTGTCGCAATTGCTTCTCAGCAAAGAGCCATAAAACGGCATTAACTGGTAATAATATTAGTACTGGTCGTGGGGCGTTAAGTAACCATTTTTTATCTAATTACTAAATCAAGACGAAAAATACTGTCATACCTCATTTCGTAGAGAAATGTTTGCTCTATAAAATCCATTAGTTAAAAAGATTCAAGAAAATTATTTTGCGTACAAATAGCGTTTGGTAAAAAACAACAACACAGAATTGCAACTGATAAATACTGGTACATGCCTAATCGCGTAATAGCTAATGTGCAAAGTTATATTTATATGTACTAATAGTCTGACATAAAAATAACAGACCGTGAACTTTACTTTGATCTTTTGGCGTTAGTCGCTGAGTGATAAAAAGAAAAACTAACATTCGGGTTATTTTCGTCGTTAATTTTCATCTAATTTCTTATTTTTCTTTTGTGCTATCAAAAAACTATGTGTAACTATATGTTCTGGATAATAATCGAAACTATTAAATGCAAACATTATTCAATAAGAAGTGTCATTAAGATTAAGACGCTATTTAATTAACAATGTTAGAAATACTATAGACTTTTAAGTTAATAGTCTTTAGAAATAAAATTTTTCTATTTTTTATTTTAGTTTTCGACGTTGACAGAAGAAGAAACATTGGCTGGTAAGTGAAAGATTATTATATAATATTTTTTATGCTTTGCATTGCTCTACTGCTATTGGCTTTATTAATTGCGGGAATTATTTGTTAATTATTTTAATGCGTTTAGCTAATAATGGATATGATATTGAAAGTATTAATGATAGTCAGTTTTGGAATTCGGGTTCTGAAAGAGGAGGTATTTAGACTTTTAGTTTTTCTTTTCATTAGTATAGCAGTTTATCTATTCATATACTCTTTTATTATTAGATAAAACGTTATGTTTTCTATTTAGAAGTTAGCAAACATGATGATGATTACATACAACAATCATTCGATGATAGCGCGTTTAATTCAAGTGTATCATCTTATCGTGATGCTCATAAAAATTATAATTCTATAGGAATTTCTTCACTTGAAGTAAATAAACTTTTTGTTGAAAAACAAAAACAAAATATTTCTTGTTTTTCTTTTCTTTTTTATAATTAATTTTCTTTTTTATAATTAATTTTCTTTTTTATAATTAATTTTCTTTTTTTAAATAGAGTCGTGATTATTCATTTGCGTTACCGCATAATAAATTAACACGTCCAACAACATTAACTACGTCAACAATATTGAGTGAAAAAAGAGATAACCAACAACCAAAATCAAAATCATTTATGAGTTCATTAAAACATTTAGCATTACCAAAAAGTAAAAAAAATCGACATCAAAGTGCAAGTTCACAAAATAGTAGTATCAATAATTTACCAACGTCATCCGAACCCGTTTCACCATACAATCTTTCAGAAGGTAAATTAATATTATCAGCAGATACAATTTAGAGCTCAAAAAAGAAGAAGAATATATTTGATTTTAAAAAACTCAATAGATAGCGAATATAAAGATATTCATTATTTTAGTCATACATAATCCGGATTCGCGTAAGTTTTCTTTTTCTACTGAATTTCTTATTCTTCAGGCTTAAGCTTAATAAAAAAAATGAAAAAAAATGACGCCTACTAATGTGCATGAATGAAAGGTTATTAAATTTATTTAGTTAAAGTTTTAGTTAAAAAAAAAGGTTTTTGAAATCTTTATATTTTTTCATTTTTTTTTTCTCCAAAATATATACTTACTTTATTATTATTGGATTACTATCAAACTTTGTATAAAAGTCATCATCTTGTATATTTTATCTCTAGAAATCGTCTATTTGCCAAGAAAAACTGATCCAACCGTACGTCGTAGTCGATCGATTTCTCAGTCATTTAAGAATTTGTTTCGTACAAATTCAAAACAGAAATCGAATGGACATAAATTAAATCCACCGGAAATAACTGTTGAACGAGAAAATGGTATTTGACACTCTCTAATTCACAATTCTATGGCATTTACAATGTCTTTACTCGATATCTTATATCTGATTTTTTTTTTCTGTCAACTAGGAAATGCAGTACTCGAAGAAAAAAATTTGATGAAAACGCCAACTTCATCTACAAAATTATCCAAAAAACTTTCGTTTTTAAGGCGTCGTTCGAAACAAAAAAAATCAAGTAGTTCTACTAACTCATTGAGCAGTTACGATGTCTCGAGGTAAACTAAAGCGATTTGATGAATCATTTTTAATAGTAGATTAATTTCTATCTTTTAGGACTGAATCTGTACGAAATACACCGATTCGTGCAAACGCTGGTGGTCCGCTTCTTATTCGGTTAAATGCTCAATGACACTGATGCATAAAATACACCGAAACATTTGTTTATTTATAGATTTTATTTTATTTTTATTTACTTTTATTTTTATTTTGCCCATGTAATTTGATATATTTTGATATCGCAACACACCTTCATTTACAACTAGTTTTGCTATTTTCGTTTTTGCGTGCGTGTGTATGTGTGTGTGTGTGTGTTGTGCGTGTGTATATACCCGAACGAAAAAGTATACCGAAATGAGCAGAGTTATTTATTTATTATTAATATTTCATAGGGTAAATATTATAAATCTCTATAACAGTTATGAAGAAAATTTTGTTTTTATTGTTTTCTTCTTTTGCTCTTCTTTTTTTGTTTGTGTGTATTACGTTTTTATGTTTGACTTACGAGGGAACCTCTTTAGGTGTTAAATCGCTTTTCGCTCGGGACCATTGCCATTCGATAGGTCCTACTGAGTAGTGAAAAAGTCTAGAAGGGTTTGGGTGCATGGCTCTTCTGGACTGAGATATCGAATTATCA
>CAJNOQ010005031.1:0-16190 GCA_905250885.1 Didymodactylos carnosus | reverse complement strand
TTTAAAACCCAACTCTCATGCCATTAGAAAGAGGATCATGAAAAACCTATAAAAAGATGGTTCATGAAATTTTAGTTCACTCATAAAGCTAAAGTCCGCTTGCTCTAGCAAAAAATGCCCACTGTGTCCCGTACTGTTTGAACTGTTTGAATTGTAACCTTCGAAAAAATGTCCATAAACAAGCTGATTAGTAAGTTTGTTTTTCTAACATTAGGAAAACCTAAAAACGCTATTTGTTGATGGTGTGTCATTATTTTTTTTAATCAAATATATGAAAAAATGATCCAAATAGAGGATAAAACAAGTTTAACATCGTCCAACGATTGTAATGTCTTATCAGGTGTCAAACGTTTCATGTTGAATTTCTTTTGACGTAAAATTTCATTTCAGCTACAGAATCTCAAATCGCTGTCTTTGGAAGATGCTAAATTATAAAAGAAAAAATATCAGTTCATCGTTCTTACCAAAATCTATTAGAGAGTCGACATGCTACCACGAGTGCTGATGGCAGCTTTTTCTATTCGTGCTTTTAGACATAGACGTGCTTTGGCGAAACATCTTCTCTTGATACAAAAATAAATAACATATGTTTGCTAGACACATGTGTCATTTATCAATCGTTAATCCATTGTACAAAGTTATTTTTCTCTTTTTTTCTTTTTCTTCTTTCATTTTGTTTGTATGTAGTGATAAAGTAACTCTTAGGGTGCTCTCAAATTCATAGAAAAAAAAATTGAAATATAGAATAGTACAACACGATGTAAGCAAAGGAACTGCTAACACTTGCAATTTAACTTGATTTGTGCGTGAGGCATAGTGGGCAACCACGTGGACACTAGGTGAAAAATTAAAAGTGGCCTTTTTGACGATTCAAATCGTGCTACATATACTCCGGATTTCGAACTGTTTAACGGCGTAAAAATTTTTGCCATAAGTGAATTTGCGGAAAAAATGCATGACTAAAACATAACCCGGATTTTTTGCGACCTCTATAGAAAAAAAAATTTTTTCATAGATTTTATCACTTTGAAATTTATAGTATATATTTGGAATCTAGGACCTTTTAGCTATCGATTCAAAAAAAAAATAGTTTTTTTTCGAGACTTTAGCGTCAGAAAAAAAAAATTTTTCTTTCTTCGCTCAATGTTTTCCGAAGGCATATGCTCAGTATTATGAGTTTCCGAATGCTTTCGAAGCTCCAAATTCATTGAAACTTTCATAGAATGATCTTCTTTTCACAATACATCTGTACGAATTGCATAATTAGCAAAAATGATCCTGGACTGACTTATAGGTTTTCCGATAAAATCCATTTTTCTCTCCCCAGAAGCACTTTCATCAAAAACTAATATTATATTTAGAATCAGCGCATCGAACTGCATCGAATGATATGTCAGTTGTATATTTTTATGCGCAACAAACCGTTTGATTTAACGAAATGACAGATTTGCAGCATTCTCATAGCAATTTTGGCTAGGCGTGTGGATATGTCAAGTGAGAAAAAGCGTTTTGGAATGGTACGAAATGGCTTGGAATGGGCCATTCCGTACCATTCTAAAGTGGTAAAAAATGTTTGGAATGGTGTGGAATGGCCCATTCCGCTTTTTCCCCCTTGGAACATGTGCTATAAAAATGATACGAAAGCCTCTTAACGCTATTTTTATAAGTTTTAGTATGCGCTCTTTCCAATGGTGTGATTTACAAGTTCAAAGATACTTTTATCATAGTTTTCCAATGATCCAGTCTCTGGAAAACCAGACTAAAGGTGTTTTTGGACGTTGCAAATCACACCATTGGAAAGAGCGCATACTAAAACTTTAAAAATAGTATTAAGAGGCTTTCGTATTACTTTTATAGCACATGTCCACGTGCCTAGTCAAAATTGCCCACTGTGTGAGATTCAAGCCTGTCTAACACAAACACCCGACTTAGCGAAATGAGATATTTTAACGTACCATATAGAAATATAAGCCCAGCTTCCAAAACTCTGCTTCAAACTAGCCTTCTAAACACTGCTGTCGTTGATGACTAAGAAAGATGTGGATGACTGCCATTCACTACAGTTTTCTTTAGTGATCATTTTCGATAAATCTATATTGTAATCTTGAATTAATTTCCAGTTTATAGAAAATCGACCAAAAAATCGTCGGGGATTTTCTAGTTTATAGAAAATCTACTTGAATTTCCATAAGTTCGATTTTCTATAAAGGTGGAGAATAGCTGAGGGTTTTCTATAAACTGGAAAATCGCTAGGGATTTTCTTGTTTATAGAAAATCAATCGAATTTCTATAAATAATTTCCAAGAATCTGGAAATTAGATATTGATTTTCTATAAACTGGAAGTTCGACATCGAATTTCCAGTTTCTTGGGAATTATTTATAGAAATTCAATTGATTTTCTAGAAAGTGGAAATTCGCCCAGGAATTTTCAGACCAAATACGTATTCATCTTTTTGTTTCGCAATCAGTGTAGGTATAAAAGAGCCACGTAAAGACAGTAATATTACACTTAAATCAACTTTGACAGTTTCTACTTTAGATCACAATTCTGCCTATGCCAGCAAGAAGTTTGATTTAGGTAGAGACAGTGGTGGCACGAAGTTTCGGTAGGAAGATCCCAAAATCGGAGACGTTCACCAAAAATTTCTCAAAATCATGAGGGAGCGGGATCAATCCCAATATAACCTGGTCGCGCCGCCACTTAGTGCAGATCCGCCAAGGAATTTCCAATTTATAGAAAATCAAAAAGGAGTTTCTACTTTCTTGAGAATTATTTAGGGAAACACAACGATGATTTTCTAAAATTGTTGGCAATTCAATTTTCTATAAACTGGAAAATCCTCGAAGAATTCCTATAGGTACTCTTTGAAATTCGCTGAGCATTTTTGTGTTTTTTTCGATTGTAGGTATGATCATTACTTAACAGCGATCTAATCTAAATACATAACCAGTAAATGACATTATCGTCCATTCTAACAAAAAATAAACATGAAATTTTTGAATTTCATGGATTTATTTTTGTGTGAATTGCTATAACTATTTTGAACTAAAATAGGACATTCTGAGAGATGGAAAGCTTAAGAACATCTACATTCTAGAAGAAAAACACTGTTAGACAAACCGATTTTGAAAATCATAGTCTTTTAACTTGGGTAAAAATCAACATTGATCGAAACATATTTTAAAGAAGAACGATTTTACTCTCGCGTCATTTTTAGCTAACTTTTCCTAGAGATTATTCTTAGAACGTTGCTCAGATACAATTTCATATTAAAAAAATTATTTTCACACACTTATAATCTTCACTGAATACTGTTGAAGTTCTGCTCCTCCACATTTCTGAATAAAGTGCGAAGCCTCTCTGAATTTTTTACGAATACAGTTCTGTTTTATCATGTAAATATCAATTGTGAAAATGTACCTGAAAAAATTCGCATCGTAGAGTCGCTGATTAATCAATAGCAAAAATTTAGCTTTCAAAAGAGATAAGGAAGAGAGAAAAGTATGCCAGTATCAGCGACTATACGATTAATATTGTTTACTGAACGAAAGAAACAATGAAAACAGTAAAATATTGAAAAAATTCTGTTCAAATAATACCCGCATTAGTCTAAAAAGCACTTTTACCGTTACAAGCAAGCAAGCGAAAAAAAGGTTATCGCAATCAACGATTATGCCTCAAAATTCGACTAGTCAGACAAAATAGAAGACCATCTGGTCTTCTAGTTTGGGGATTCATTGCGTATTAAATATTACTCAACATGACAATGGGATTATTCTTAAACAATAATCTTTCGTATTTACTGTGAGAACTGACAAAATTCAGTTGCATGAAAAAGTGTAATCTGTGGGACTCAAATTCATTGAATAGAAAGCTTAGATATGGTCAGAGAATATTAAAAGTCTTATTTAAAACAGTCAGATCTCTTGAACAAACACGAGAAATCGATGATGGCTCTATTGTGTACCTTAAATAGTGACATACGGCAGCGTCATCAGTAGCCTTTCTCATTAAGGATTAATTATCCGAAAACTTTGATCGCTTCAAACGGAATATATCATAATTTCGGCTTATAATTAAAATTTCCGTCCAATGAATTTGAGTCTCATCCATTAAAAAAAAGAGATGATGCTTATTTTGCTTTCGATTATATGAGTCATCAATTATCAGACCACACACTAATTATTCAAATGCATATATCATTCGCAATTTTCTTAAATCTAAGTGGCATAGTCTTCTATTAGATCAATATGCTCGGCAGTCTTACATCTAGATCTATCTGATTTAAATTCAGTAAAATAATCGGAGAATAGATGGATAATTTTAGTTAAAAGAAGAAAAAAAAAGAACATATTTTATATAAATATATTTATTTGCTCAACTAACAACAATCTAAAATAACAATTTTTTTATCAAAGAAAACAACAAACAACCAAATAACAAGCTTATGAATAATAACAAAAATAAAATACCAACATAATAATAAAAAAAAAGTAAAGTTTTTTTTTCCTTTAACCACTACTAAAATAAAACACGTTTAATAAAAAATATTTTAAATAGAGTTGACAAGCGAAAAATTTCTAGCGAAAAATTTTCATTCATAAAAGAAAAAAAGAAAAAGTAGAACTTTTTAAATAGAATAGTTTTTATATTTGCAGTAGATATTTAACTTTAAACTATGACTATGATTAACAATAAACAAATAGGAATTTCTTTTTTAAATTACATAACCTAATCAATTGTACAATAATAAGTTTAAACAGAATATTATAACATAAAAACTTTATGACGTCTTTGATTTCTTCTGTATATTTGAGATAAAAGTGTATAGTATAAAAAGTGAAACAATAAGTCAGTGTCTATCTGGATATTTCGAACGAGAACTGATATTGAAAGTTAACATGTAACCAAAAAAAAGTGTATAGATTTAAAAAAATAAAATTTGTTTTTTTTTTGAACTGTTAATTTATTGCACGATTGTATCCAATAGGGTCCTCTTGTAACGCAACTATACTGGTGTTTACTTAAATTTTAGTAAAAACTGATTTTTACTTCAAATCACAGAATATCTGGATAGTTTTAAACTTTCTTTTGCACTATAACTATTAATCTTATTATGTTTGATAGATAAAAAGAGAAATAAATTAAAAATTATTCAGATATTTTTCGTCTACTTAAATTCGTATTTTTCTCATAATAAAACAGAATCCATGTAAACATACTGGTCTTTTACCACTTAATAATAAATAGCAAACAAGTAATAAAAATCCAATTCCATATGACCAATAAACAGTTGATTCTCGTGGTAAATAACATTTTTTCACTTCTTCATTATTCGATGTTATTGTTAACATCATAAATGATGGATTATTTCGATTAATCCAACTAAATGATGGTACGGTGTACTCTTTGATATTACGTTTATTCTTATCATTAACATGTTCAATATAACAATAATGATGAGTATGACCATTGAATACTAGACGTGGTTTTAATATTTTTAATAACTAAAATAATGAACACAAATAAGAATTAGACAAATTTGAAGAAAAAAAAAAATTTCAGATTACATACTGATGTTCTACTTACTTAGATTAATAAATTAGTCAATTAGTAAATATAATTTGTCAAAAAGATATTTTTCTTTACACAATTATCGATCTCAGACATTGATTACCTCTGCGCTCATGTTTTTTGTTTTTTTTTGTTTTATCTTTGTGTCACCATTTCGAAAACAATATAAACTAATACGAATGGAACAAATAAATAGTTCAAAACACTCATATCCATTATTCAGACAATGAATGTGAACACAACTCTGATAAGAGATTTCAATTCGGATAGAGAGAAACCTTTCACCTAAATGATGATACTGTCAGTCAGATTTTGGAAATTATTATTTTTTCAAAAAAATTGTTAAACTGTTTTATGAGTACAACAAATATCATAATTAGCTTGAATAGATAGTAGGAATTTGACAGCTGGACGCTTGATTTAACACACTCACAACAAATAAACGGTCTGCTAAAATAACTGATAAACAGTTTTTTAATTCAAATAGTCTGTCAAACACATAAATGTTTTCTTTGTTTAAAAAGAAAAATTAATCTATTGAACAAGTCGATGAGATTAGCCAAAAAAATATTTACACACGTCAAAAGGATATAATTATCAAGTTCTGTATGAACGAGACAAACAAGTAAAAAAACTCCACATTTAGCTTTAGCGATGAATGAGAATGAAATGACAGAAAAATGTACAATATAATACTCAGTAGTGACAAGATGATTCAATTCGAAAAACTTCTTTACACAGTGATATATCAGACCATTGAAAGAAGACACCTTTGTTTTTGTGTCATTAGTTTTCACGTCAGCAGATAAGTTCTTGACATATTATTGTAAATTTACTAGAAAATTTGTAAATTATTAATATTCTATTAATTCTAAAATATAATACAAAACAACTACGTTTTTTATTCACATTTAATAGGGAAAATAATATAGATCTGTGGATTTTGTTCCGTCAGCAATAGAAATATATTTTTACTCAATTTTACATGATTTTGCGTACTGCTAGTAACAAAAATCATCAATAGAATGCCAATTGGCTACTTCTCTAAGATCGTCGAAAAGGTGTTTTATTCACGTATTTTTCACTTTATATAAACTTTATTAAAGACAGAATGATGAGAAAACAGAGACAAGTCCATTGTATCTTTTACATCACTAACTAAGAGACAAAAGACAAATAAAAAAGAAGTAATTAAATCAAACATAGACAAAAATGTGACTAAGGATACAAGGAGAGAGTATAGATTTAAAAACGCTGTGTGTCTTCAATCAATGTGGGTTGTTATAATACTATGAAGTAGACAAATTTTGTCTACATTTAAGCGAATTAAGGGTTTTAGAAGAAGAATATGTTCTAGAGTATAAGAGCTGCCGTTTGTTAGAGCAATCCAGTCATTTTCGAAGATAGTTCTGCTTTGCTGGTAATTTTGACAACCCAAAAAAGAAATGCCTTACTGTCTCATTTTCACCCCCACACACACAATGGACTACTTATATGATTGAATAAGAAGAAATGTTTAGAACAACCTCAGATGTATCGAGTGAATTTATAAAACATCAAAACACTTCTAAATTAATCTTTTTATTTTAATACGAATTTCCAGAAAATTAAATATTTTCTAAACTTTTCAAGTGATTTGGTTGGATTTTGCAATTGGTGTACAGCTCAAATCAGGATATATTTTTCAAAACTTAGGTTCACTACATTTTCTCACTTTTTTCCTAAAAATAAGCGTTCCTACATGATTCAGCGTGATTAATACTCTATACTTCCGTTTTACTTCGAGGTTATTCAATACCAGTCTTGTGATTCTCAACAAAATTGATCTCAACTTAAAGTAATTTAAACTTGGTGAACCCAAGGTATGTATATATTTTCATGTTTAAAGAAAAGTGTCTACTTTGTTGAATGTGTGACAATTACGCAAGAATATAAATGTTTTTGTTTATCTATGATTAATGACAATAAATTTTTGACATCAATTGTCTGAAGATCAATCATTAAAACGATAATTGTACAGAAAAGGACTAAATGAGAATAGTAAAAAAGAAAGGAGCTAGAATGAGACATCAATTGTATCATCTTATTTCCATAAAATATTTAAACAAAGATGAATGCCGTTTGAAACGTTTAACATGCTTCTTCTTATTATTATTATGTTTCATTAGTAAAACGTTCGTTTATAGACGATAAGGCAAGGGGGAAACAGCTGATTCCGACTTTTACCGATTCTTGCTGATTTTGCTGATCCTGGTCGATTTTCACCAAATGAAAAGTCACCGGAAATGACTGGAAGTCATTGAAAATCACAGAGAATTACAGAAGATCACTGAAAATCAATTGATTTTGTGTGATTTTCGACTGATTCTGACCTGATTTCAGTCAGCTGTTTCCCCCTTGCGATGAGGGCAAGTGACGTAACATAAGACATGAGAAGAAGTAGCAACTAACGAGGAAACGTTCCCAACTGACCAATCGCTTTCGAGCCGAAACCTAGTAGACTATAGATAGTCGACCATGCTAATTCCAAAAATCAACATGAGACGGGGTAATAAGCCGGTTTTCTGGAAAAAGTTTTTCGGAAACTCTAAAAGATAACCTTTCATAATGAGGCATAATTGTAGCCCGCACATTTCTTATTAAAATGAGACATTCCCTAGCTCTACACGACCTTTCTTTATAAAGTTATAGAATTTACAAGAAAAGCCCTAAATTATTTTCTTCTTATTTCTGTAGCTTTGAGCTAACAATGAACATTTAGGGCTTTTCTTGTAAATTCTATAACTTTACAAAGAAAGGTCGTGTAGAGCTAGGGAATGTCTCATTTTAATCAGAAATGTGCGGTCTACAATCATGTCTCATTAAGAAAGGTTTTGATTAACTTTAGAGTTTTTTGGGTTGGAGTTTCTGAAAAACTGATTTTCCAGAAAAACGATCTATTAGCCCGTCTCATGTTGAATTCCGGAATCAGCATGGTCGATTACCTATAGTTCAGTAGGTTTCGGCTCGAAAGCGACTGGTTAGCTGAGAATGTTTCTTCGTAAGTAGAACCAAAAGAAAATGAGAAAATGAGAGAACGATGACGTTATAAACGACTTCTTTTCACTAGTTGGTGAAAATAGATGCCAAATAATAAATAAAACTTACTCTTTGTGTTGTATCATTTGATAAAACATCATAATTTTCTTTCATTTGTTTTGTATAACGTTGTGGATCTAAATCATCCTCGTTATCTGATGTACAATTTTCATCTGTTAATCTATACAATGGAAAATGTGTTAATAATATTGGGTGTGTATAAATTAATTCACGATTATGATATAATGTTTTATATTTTTCACAATGTGATGATTCTTGTTCTAAACATTCTAATTTTTCTTTAATAATTGATAAATCATGTTCAGCTCTTGCACACATTCGACAATTATCACCTTCAAATGCCATTGAATTTGCAAGTACAAAATGAACATTTTCATATGTAATTAGAGTCAAATATGGTGAGTCTAAAAATGATTTTTCAAAACGTTCTAATTTACCATCAGTTACAGTATAATGAAAACCAATATCATGATTTCTTAATAAAACAAGAAAAAAAATAACCTTTTTTTTCTCAATAATAATATATTTTTTTCAAATGAAAAAGACTTACCCAACAATAACATGAACAGTTGTTTGTGGTGGATGATGAAATATTAATTGAAATCTTTTTACATAACTTTCCCATTGATCATTTGTTGCCTGTCGTCCTTCATCTATTAAATCACCAAGAAAAAATATTAAATTTGGTTCAAATAGAAATAATGCTGATTGATATGATCGATACATTTGCCATTCTCGTCTCAATTTATCAAACCAATAACCATCATGTTTGTTTAATAAATGTGGATCAGCTATAAATAATACTCGTAAGGGTTTTGCATTTTTGTCTAATGTTTGTATTGTAAAATCTTGATGTAATTTTGATAATTGTGGCCATGAACAACGTAATAATACAAGATAATAAATCAATAATTCACAATAAAATAATAAAAATAATAGACATGCGAAAAATTTAATTGTTAACGATAAAAATGATGAAGACATTCAATTTGATATGTAGACGAAACATCTGAATAATTTTATGATGACACAGTGTCTGAATATCAAAGAAAAACAAAAACAAAATCTATAATTAGAATCATGATTAACGGATAGGAATCAACACATAAATTTATAAAAATAAAATATTTAATTCTTATATCAATCTCAGAACAGTTACTCTATTATTTCATATTGTAACCAAAAATAAATGTTTATCATAACGTATACATATACAAAATGGACGGTATAATTCTGCTATTTGTTCTTCTCACAGATTTTTAACAAAAGAACGTTTAAAGTTGTACAACATTTAGAATTGTAGAGAAAAACGTTTCTAAATCTCATGAGACATCTCCGAACTCTCTACAGTCTTTCATTTACAAAATACAGTGGAGTACAACACACGCTTTTCAAACTTCATTTTTAGAAAAGAAGCTCTACAATCTTAAATGTTTCTCAGTTTCAGTTGTTCTCTTGTTAAAAGAGAAACAAACTGTAAGAATTTTGTAACAAAATTTTCATTCTGATAGGCGAGTGAAGTGGGAGTGAACTGAAAATTGTAAACATTCGGGAAATTAATCTGTCAAATAGCAAAAATGAAAGGACAAATTATTATTCTTAACTCAAATGAGACATATTGAATTCTTGATGACGACAAAAACATTGGCTAAAATATGAAGGAGCAAAAAAAGAAAACCGCCTTGTTGTCAATATAATTCAAACACGATTCATTTATTTATTTATTTATGACATACTTATCATGAGGATCTGTTTTTGAGAAAAAAAATTAGCAAAAAAACCTATAAACTTTTATAGCTTATTATTTCTCAATAAACATTATACAAAAAACTGTCGAACGAACATTTTGTTGGACGAAATAAACATGGAAAACAGAAGAAGAAATAATTACATAAAAGTATGTGAGAATAAATGTAGAAAAGCAACAAACAACACTCGTATAAAGCAACATACATATAATTCAACTGTTGTCTAAAAGTACTACCTGAGAAAAATCAAAGCACATTTTTTTAAGTAGAAACATCATAACACTAATTTCTTCACCTAAAAATGAAAAAAATAACAATAATAACGTTAGTAGTGAAACGACGATTCATCATTTCTGATATGCACAGTGGAAAGAATTTTAACTTTAACGAGTAGTAAGTTCAAAGTTTCTCATAGATAAAGAAGATGGAATTTTGAGACGTTTTTTTCCTATGTTTTCAAACATTTGTATATCACAAACAAAGTATACAATGGAATTCATACACGTTTTGCCTATCTTATTTAGTCTTTTTTTTTCACGTTAGAAACAGAGCGGAATTAAAAATACAAAGCAGCTCAACATGTATAAATAATCGAATCTTTTCCTGTACTGTTACCCTAAATTTTTTGATAATATTTTTGTCTAATATCCTATAGAAAACGAAATACAAAGGAAGATGTTTGTGGCAGAGTAAGTATGATTAGGTCTGAAACGGTAATCGTTACCGTTTCTTACTGATAAAACAGTAACCGTGCTTTACTGATTACAGTTAGTTCTCCACACAAATCAAATTTTAACAAAAAATAATTCAACGCGTATTTTCTCTTTGAAGAAAACATTTTTGAAAATTTTGTCTAGAATATAAAATGTAATAAATTTAATTTTCTAAATTTTATCTGATAGTACCAAATTTTTACAGATTGAACTTCATGAAAAAAATCCAGTGAATATTGTTTCTTATCCTGAAGATCGATTTGTACAAAGTTGAGTCTAGCAGATAAACATTTAAGAAATTAAAGTTGCTACATTTTATGTTCTAAACTCATCATGAAAAGCTCTTCCTTCATAGCGAAAAATCGAAAATATCACCTTTTTGGCCAATTAATTTTCTAAATGTTTATCTGCTAGACTCAACTTTGTACAAATCGATCTTCAGGATAATAAACGGTATTCACTGTTTTTTTCCATGAAGATCGATTAGTAGAAATTTCAAAGTTAATACTAGCAGATAAACATTTAGAAAATTAAATTTATTACATTTTCCTCGCTAAACACAATTCTCAAAAATGTTTTCTTTTCAAAGAGAAAATACGAGTTAAAGTTTTTTTTTGTTAAAATGTGATTCGTCTGGAGAACTAAACTGTAACCGGTAAAGTATGATTACTGAGAGAGTAGTTGTCGGTAGAGCGGTAATGGTAAACCGGTAAATTGCATGCCTAAGGATGATATGTACAAGAATATCAGTCTATTTTCTCAAGTACTTTTTCAGCATTTTATTCATAACTCTATTGCTCTTTAGCACAAACATCCATTTCTATGTATACATTAAATTGTAGATAGACGTTAAACTAGTTATACTTTTTAAATTACTTTGTCGTTTAACTTTGTTCCATTTCAACTAAAGTAAGACAGGCAAGACATGTGTGATTACATTATGTACTTCGTTTAATAATACGTATATGTTTAAAAAAAAATATAAGAAAACACTGATACTGATATGTAATGTCAAAATATAGTCAAATGTGATTTGGATCGATTGAAACCCAAAAAATTCTGTTAGTAATACACTGTGCATAGTATGTTTCTTAAATTGTACATACTTTTTCATCGATATAATTAAATTGCCATGTCCATTGTGGACATCCAAGTACCGGTCGAATATCATCTGTATTTTCTTGTTCGATACAACAAGCCATTGATGTTGCTGAAAATTTATGACGATGTGAGGATATTGTACGAAAAAAAAATTTCACTTTTTCAGCCACCTTTTATACATTAAAAAGAGAAAAATATATATAAAATATAATATTATATTGACAAATAATAGTTAATTCTCACTTCATTTGGTTTATGTCTTGTTGACCATTGTGATAATAATTTACAAAACATTGAAAATGGTCCACAATGTTGTTCCATTCTTAATTTTGAATATGTAGTCAAATCTTCAAATGACATACCCATTTCACTCTAAAACATTTTGATAAAATAAATGAATAATTAAATAAATAAAAAGAAATAAGATAGTTACCTCTTTTGTTTCACCATGAGATAATGGAACTAATTCTGAATTTGGTGTTGTATCACATATTCTAAAATAGAATAAAGAAGAACTAGATAGTATATCATTTTATTGATTAAAAATACAAACAAATAAGTCTATTTTTGCAGAATGTGACATTTGAAGAATTATGTGGATAATAAAAAAGGATATGGTATAGACACACTGAACTTATTATTTTTTTTCCAGTAAAAATATAAATTTTAACAGTTTCAACACAAATTTTTGAACTAATTTCAACAGAGAAGATTAGTCTTCACAATAATATTTAGTTGATATGAATAGTCAATAAATATTATAATTCAAATGATTGAGGCAAAAATCTAATTAAAAACGATTTTTTTTCTCTTCTGTACGGCTTGATCACGTAACTCTGTTATCGCAGTGTAATTTCATCACGGTTCTTTTTTACATTTTGTTTCTTCTATAATTCTCGAACAAGAACGTGTCAGAAGTTCTGCAACGACTCATATCAAAGAGAAAAGTGTGCTGAATATTTTGAGATTTTGACACATTCTACATCTTCTTTTGTTTAGGAAATATACAGCAACTACTTTTCAAAATTTATTTGAAAAAGTAACAGTTCGTATTTTTGCTATTGTTCCTAAACAAAACAAAAAGATGTAGAGTGTGCCAAAATCTCAAAATATTCAGCACACTTTTCTCTTTGATATGAGATATTGCAGAGCTCTGAACATGTTCTTGTTCGAGAATTATAGAAGAAACAGAATGCAAAAAAAGAAAACGTGACAAAATTACTCTGCAGTGACAGAGTCACGTGAACAATCCTGAATGAACGATCAATTAGACAATATAAATAAGGAATTAATTATACCTTCTCACTGTCATAAGATTAAATGTTTGTGCACAATAGCTTAAAAATAGATGTAAATTTATTCTTGATAAACCACCAATGGGATTAACATCGCCCGATGAACAATCATATTTTGCAAAATGTCCAATTGATCTAAAAATAAGAAAAGAGATAATAGTTTATTTATTAAATATTTTTAATTTATTTTAAACCTTTCATTTGAATTTTTAGAACCGAGTACGAGTAACCATCCAGGACGACCTGCTGTCCACAAACATAATTGGGCAAAAAAGTAAGATAATACCATACGAACACGACCCTAAGAAAAAAAACCAGAAAATACATAAAAAAAGAAAACTATTTGTATCAAAATTCTTTTACTTACTTGCAAATTTTTTAATGCTTGATTTTCAGTTATTGATCCCTGATTGGCCGTAAATCTTGGTGTAGATTTTAATACCGAATTGAATATTGCTAAGATTGAATTGATCACCGTATCAATTAAAACCGAAAAATGGGTACTAAAAAAAATCCCAAAACCAAAAGGTTATCGTATAATATAAGAGGAATGATGATATCGTTTTTTAGTCAACAATGCTGAAAAGATTAAGTAACAGAATAGAACAACAGAATTTTTTTAATCCTATTCTTAAACTTTATTTTATAATTGACTAAACATGCATATTTCTCGAATTACTCAAGGACAAAAAGTAGTAGAGACTTGTGATTCATCCCTTTCGAAAGAAAAGACGTGAGACTATTGTTTTTTAAATAAAAACTTTTTTGGGGAGAAGATTTCAACTTATTCTTCTAGAGATTCTTCTAGCAGTCAAATTTCACTCTAGACTTACTTAAGAAATATTTACATTTAGCGTTTTCGATACAGGTTTTGGGAGCAGATGGAAAGTTCGCTGAGTAACTAAAGTTTTTTTCTGAGTAACTGTACGTTTAAAACTAATTGAAGATTGAAAATGAGCTTGACAGTAGTGCCTATTTTCTTTCTTCATTATATTTTTTTTTTCAAAACAAGATTCATTAACAATAAGTAGTTTCTCAAGGAGGGAAACCAAGTTACTCAGACGTTAGAAAAAATCACTTAACTTCATAAAAGGCAGTTTTTCAGCTTAAATTTTCTAAAAAATTTTTTGGATTAACTCCTATCCAAACGAGAAGGTGGATTTCTACTCCTTTCCACCTTCCAATCGAAAACGCTGTCTACATTTACTCAATTATAAAAAGCATATGAAGTATCTTATATTGACATGCTCTACGTCGTAGAGAAAAGGAAAGAGAATTGAAAAAGATTATTTAATAAGAGAAATGAAAAAAATCTCAACAGTTTGATACTAGAAATGTCAAGAGGACTATAAAACAATTAATTACTTTTGTTCAAATGAAATTATCTTTAAAAATTTTCTTTTATCAGTAAGAAATGTGAACTTTAATGATACTTGAACCCTACGATATTCACCATCTAAAAAGAGTATTTCAATTATGTAACGAAATACATCCAAATATTTTCTATAAAGTTCTGTATCTTTTAGTGTTAAATTTGTCGATTAAAATTTACAAATTGAAAGTAAAATATTGTCATTTTTATATAATTCAGTCTTAGATCTCATTTTATTTGGAGCAACAAAATTTTTGGATAAATTTTTTTGATCACAAATTGAAAATTTTCAGAATAATCGTCACTTAAACAAAAAATAATTGACTAGTTTTCTATGGTTCGTCCATCATTACGTGAAGAAATACTATAGTACATGAAAGTTCTTAAAAATATTTTAACATCTTAAGTATTATTTATTTATAAATTGAAATTTAAACTGTTCAAAAATTTTCAAAATATTTTCAAGAACGAGTGATGTAATTAAAAACGCATCCAAATAAGACGCACTAAAATCGAAATACGCTCAAATGAGAACGTGCTCATATGCCGCCCTCCCATCAGAAGTGTTAATCAGGCATGAGCGAGTCCGAGTCCATTTTGAGTCCGGTAATCTTGTAGATTCTTTTTTGATGAAGTTGGTTTATATTTTAATTTGCTGAGCCCTGGATAGATATTTGATTTTTCGAAAATAAGACTACGTTCCATGGCCGTCTCTCGAACAAAATTTTCAGTTTCATGTGAAACAGTAGATGTTGTTATTTCACTTTTCATTTTTCTCTGCTAATTTATGTTAAAAGTTGAATAGATCGGACTCGAAATACAAAAACTCAAGTCCGAGTCTGTCAAAAAATCTTCCAGTTTGGACTCGGATTCGCCTAAGCCTGGTGTCAATACTTAAGCTATTCGATAAAGAAGAACAAAAATACAAAGGATCAGCTGGATAATGGAAGGCTAAAACGAATGTTATACGCTGGATATAAGTAAGATAGAATTTTTGATAAAAAAGAGTTAGATAAAACTCATATAATTAATAACTGTAGTATAAGAAAAAAATGCGAAAATTAAGATGAACAATTACTAATAAAAATATGTTAGAGGACAACCTATTATAGAATTATGAGAGGAAAAAAGTAATATTTGACACTTTATTATTACAATTTTATACTTACGAGGGAACCCCACGAAGTGATTAAACGCTTTTTGCTCGGAATCTAGTGGGTTATAGGTTATCGACCATGCTGATTACGAATACGACCATGCGGCTTCCGCATAGCCCTTCGAAGACC
>CAJNOQ010005030.1:0-16191 GCA_905250885.1 Didymodactylos carnosus | reverse complement strand
AAGAAGGAAATAGGGTTTTATCATGGGAAAATAACATGGCGACACACTTATTAATATTTAGTGGCAGAGACCACTGCTTAGACCAAAGATTGATTCTGTCCAAATCAGCGTTCATAGTAGAGACAGCCCTCTCTAAGTCATCCGCGTCACTATACAATGATACGTCATCAGCAAACAGTTTACAGGTAGACGTTAATCTCAGGGGAAGGTCATCGATAAATATTAGAAAGAGGAGAGGACCTAGGACTGATCCCTGTGGAACGCCACAAGAAACAGGCAGAGGATCCGAAGTAGTACCATCAACCATAGTAACCATTTGTCTGTTCGTTAGGTAGCTTCTAAACCAATCGATAAGATCATTCGGAATACCTTTAGATTTTAGTTTCAGGAGAAGCCCGGCGTGAGACACCTTGTCAAATGCTTTAGAAAAATCCAAAAAAGCTGCTAACACTGGTTTCCCTTGATTAAGACTGTTTGCAATAAGATCAACTATAGCAACAAGTTGATTTACAGAAGAATCATTCGGAAGAAAACCCGACTGACTTCTGCAAATCAAGTTATTTCTTCTAAGAAAGCCCAAGACATGCTTATAGACAACTCTCTCAAAAACTTTTGACAATGCGCTCAGAAGAGTTATAGGCCTATAATTAGAGCAAATCTGAGGATCATCAGCTTTAAACAAGGGTAAAACATGTCCAGTTTTCCAAATACTGGGAAACTCCTTATTGTTGAGTGATTCATTAAAGAGGTGAGTAACAGTAGGAGCAATAACAGCAGCCGATTCTCTTAGCATTCTGTTAGAAATGCCAGGAGCTGTAGCTTTACTTATGTCTAAATGTAAGAGAAGTTCATAAACTTCGGTTACATGTATAAGAAGGTTGGACATAACTATAGATGATTGGGGCAAATTTGCAACAGAGGGACAGGTAGATAATGTATCAGCTGTACATATTTTAGCAAAATGGCGATTTAGCACTTGAGCACGTTCAGCCGGTGAGGAAACAATTTTATTGGATGAGCAATCAATCAATGGAGGAATAGTGGAATTCTTTATTTTTCCGATAGAACGCTTCAGTATGCTCCACCAAGACTTCGAGGAGTTCTTAGTAGACGATAAATGATTTGCAAAGGTTTTTGGGGACACCATATTCTTGAAGTCTTCTAAGACTTTGTCGTTCGCTTTTCTGACATAGCTATCATTACAATCACCACATTCTGCTGTATAGACAACATCTGATTGAAGACGTTTTGGTATTTTGTCTTTCGGTTGAAAGAATGTTTGAGTCGACTGCGGTGTTTTCAAATATGGATCAGTATCAGGTCGAATTTTGTTTGCAAACGCCGTCAGTTTTCTTTTTAGAACATCCGTACTACTACTACCGACATATGGAAGCTCAAAAAATATTTTCTTTTTCGCTGGTCCTATCACTGCGTTTATTCTTTTATGATGGTCCTTCTCGGTATTGTTATTGGTCTTAGCAAATGGCTAGGAAGGACCATCATAAAAGAATAAACGCAGTGACAGGACCAGCCAAAAAGAAAATATTTTTTGAGCTTCCATATGTCGGTATCAGTACTCTCACAGTAAAAAATATTGTGTCCCAATAAAATGTATCGCAGCTCCTGTGAGAAAATTGCGCCGCAAACGAATGCGTCGCATGATTGTGTCGCCGTTACTAAGAACTTTTAGACACAGTTCTTGAGGTCATTTCAGGATCTGCTCTGTTCAAAAAATTGCTAAATTTTATGTTATACTATTTTCCGTAGGCTTCATTAGGATTTTTCTAGGCTTTTCTTCAATTTTGATGAGCTATAGGTTGTGATAATACGTAAAAGATAAGAAAACTTTTGTGCTTTTTAGATTTTTTCAATTTTAAATTGATGTTATTCGTGGATAAAGATCCCTATCTAAGTCTTTTTAACCTTTTTTCTATGTTAAACATTTTTTCTCTGACGAAAAAGAACCAATCCGAGGCCCTGACTACGCCACTAATCCCAGACGTCGAAAACTAAATATTTTGAAGACCTACTTTTTGAGGTCTACAAACGTGGGTTTCATTACTAAGCTGTGAGTTGAATTCAAGATAATACCTGAAGGCACAAGAACAATCTAAGGATTGCCAGAAAGTAAAACGTCGTAATAATCTTCATCTCTTGATGATACTTTGACTCCGAAGTTAAAACACGATATCAACGTTTTGCAGACAGACCGAGCTGAAGCCCGTCTTGATATACTCTGGCTCGGTAAGACTTGTCTGAATTTCGACGCATAATTATCTCGACTCGCTAGCATCCGGACTCAATCGGGCTCTAAAACCATTATTAGGATCTTATTTTTGTTTTAAGTCTTTTAGAAATTTATACACGATTCGGATTTCTGCGCTCCATTAGTACGTGATGTGATATCAGTTTCAACGTGTCCGGCTGTGGCTTCTGACAAAGCAGCGACCAGTGGCAAATCTTTCTCGCTATTCTATCCTAGATTTATCTTATTTGAAAGCTTAGTTACCGGACTTGCAGCTTTAAGTAGATAGGCGAAGTCTGGATGTAGCCGTTTTATATATTCATGTCCGCCATCAGCATTGGATAAACAGGCACACTATGCTGCTGTTCTGGTGATAAATGTAACGGTGCAAGTCTTTTATGCGTTCCACTACTCCTCATTATGGGTTACATCATTGTGATAAACCTCTTACTCAACAGCAGACACTCATAAACCTATTTTTGCAGCTTAACGGGATTTAATCTTTTTTTGAAACACGAACTGATAGGTTTTCCTCACAATGGTGTATTTACTTCCTTTCTTGTATAAATTTTTTCTCGAGGCCTCCGAATTGAGACCAGAATTGAGACCAAAAGTGGTCTCAATTCAGAAAGCCTTTTTTTAATAAATAGACATTGATGAGTAAGGTACGGGGATTACATCACCGGCTCTATTTGGAACAGAAAAAAGTTCACAAAGTCCCACTTCACAAACCTACGAACAGAAATCTGGCTTTGAGATGTTGCATGCACAGATGGCGGTCCTCGATAAGCGACAACGAAACTACATAAGCACTTAAGTACATGACTTCCTCTCTACTTCAATTTAGAATGTTTAGAATGATCGCCCAGAAGCCGGCGATCATTTTGTGAAGATGATACAGGTGCTGGAACGTAGATAACAGTAATAAGTTATCAACTTTTGCGTGAATCTAGCTTTCTAGTATCAAGCAGCTATGGACTTCCTAAAAACTAGAGTCAATCTAACGCAGATGTAGTTTTGTCCTAATAACTTCAAACTATCTGTTGTGATCCGCATGAAATACTTTTTTTTGTGGCTTCAGTCTTTTACTGGAAACATGAAGTATGTCCGTTCAGTTTATTCGATAGCACTTTTTGGTATACTTCTTCAGAAAATATATCAGTTTTAAACATGTCGATAGCTTCCCCTGTTTGAAATTAAATATCAAACTTTAATCTAGTTCTACACTAGCAGCTGGATTTCGGAACTTTCAAAAACTTTAACAATGTAGATCATTTTATATGTTAACGTATATTTTCGCTAACTAGAGCTTTGAACTCTCAAAGTTACGAATTGCATGGATTCGCCAACTACTAGAAGAAAAGAAACGGTAGCATGTGATACGATTAATTCGTTTTGAGAAGTGAAATCCCTGTAGTCTTGACTATTTTCGCGTTCGGAGTATTTGATGTGATCGAATAAATTTGTTTTATAATAATAATAATATCTTTCAGCATGATAACAAAGGCAAACCTGAATGTGACTTCAGCTGAATTTAGCTTTTCAAGCCAAATCGAATAGCACCTTTGTTTTGTTGTTTCCTTTCAGTGATTTTCAACAAGAAATTTGTTTTTGCTGTAAAACATTTCAAAATTTAACTGTCAAGGAACATTACTATGTCCGAAATTCACTCCCTTGTTCGGGACAAAAAAGTTTTGCTAAATCATGAATAGCACATCATTCGTCTCAGTTTTGAGCGCTGATTACGAATATCACCTTCATTTTGCTTCAAAAATGATACTTGATGGTGAAAATTTGCATTTTTTTCCGAAATTATACTGATTTTGAATAATGTCGAACTTATTGTCAAGATTTTGCCATGGTCTCAGACCTTGCAATCAATTTCTTACACGTAGATTTGTAATATTTTTTATGAGCTATCGATTACATTAAGAACAGTTTGTGATTAAAGCTTTATTTATGACGAAAAAGTGAAATACTACGAAAGTTGGCAATGATTATCGACAGTAAAGATGTGTTTTTTGTTTAAAAATCATATTTTACCGCTGTTAACCGTTTTTTTACGTATTCTTGATCAGCTCGACAAGCTCTATCCATTCATGTACACGAGAAAGATTGCTGTTTGCTTTTCCCGGCAAAGAAAAATTGTTTGGAAGTACTCAGGAAATGCAAAAGTTCTTTTATCTTTTCACCTTCAAAATGCATTTCGAATGCTTAAAAAATATGAAGAATTACATAAAATTGAATTCTCTATCGATCCACATCTAAAGAAAATAAATTTGATGAAGGACCAATTTCTATAGGATTTGGCACTGCGTCCTTTGTCAGCATATTATAAACAACTTCAATTAAGTGTTTATAATCATCTTAAATTTCGGCATTAAATGTAACTAATTAAAACTTGGTAAACTGTAAGAAGTCAATCCTCTTTTCGTTCATCAATATGCGTGTAACGAATTATCAGGATCTTAATTAGAAACCAAGACCCATATGTTGAGTGAGTAATAACGTGATTTCTTATGAATTTTGTTGATTTAAATATTTTTCTTTCTTATGTAATGATGGTGTGATGTGAGTATCACGTAGGATGATTATTATAAATAAAAATAAAAATCTATCTAGACGTACTCTACTATCTTAATGATGCAGAAACGAGTAAATGGGCATGTGTGAAAGTAGACGTGTGTTTCTCTTTTATTATAAAGAAATAAAATAGTTGTGACACGAATAAACATTTTTTTTTGTTACACCTGAATGTGAACTTTGTGGTCGTAATTAACACTGAAAAAACAATAATTAGCCATTTGATTGTCGTAGTCACGTTGAACAGTAGTAGCAAATATTTTGATTTTGTTACTGATCACAAGCCGTTAACGGAAATACGATTATTATTCTATATATATATGTACCTGTTCTCTTTCTTTTCTTTATGCGGACAAACATGTGTTCAGACACTGCCTCTGTTTTCTTATTTGTCCCTTTCTTTAATGATTACTTCGTCCAATTAAAAAAAATTGTGTGAAAAATCTTGTGTGTTTAGTTGAAAAGGAAGATGTTATATGGATGATAAATGAAAAAACATTCCTCATAGGTAACAAAGATATCAACTGTTATTCGGTATTTTACAGAAAAATTTTCTCTCATTGAAGAATCAATCTTAGAAGTTAAGTTGTGGCCTAGCATTCCAGAGAACATAAAACTTAAAAAATTATTCCTTTGTTCAACATATGTTGAATAGAGACACAGATAGTTGTATGGCTGGTGACCAGTTATCGTGTACAGTTATGGTATTCTAGATAGCTGATATTTGGATTACAATTAGGTTTAAACATTTTTTTCTTCTAAGAAATAATTAGAGCAACCATTTGTCTGCAAAATGAGGTGTTCCACAGTTCAGGACGATTGTTAATAATCGCGTTACAATAACTTTCGTCGGATGTTCTGATACCAGTTATATAACTGATGCATGTCTAGACTACACGTTTAAGAATTACTAACTTTCATACTTATTTAGAACTTTTTAACCAATATCATCTTCGACAGATCACCATAGCTATCGATAAAGCGAGAATTCGTAATCAACTATTGTCATAATTATCTAAATTATGTCATAGTTGAATTTATCAATCGGTCAATAAGTTATTTGGACAAATTATGTTTTCAAAAAAGAGTATTGATGAATTAATATACTTCGTATACTGATCAACCGTGAAAACACTATATAGAAAATGATATATACATTCATTTGTAAAATTCAACTTGCTCTTAAGGATTTAGGAAAGTTCTTCCCATGAATAAAAAGAATAACCGATGGAAAGTATAGTTCGAAAAGAAGTAGAAATCGTGTTCATTATTTTCGATATGAATAAAGGAGTCAAAAATTATATATTTTTATTACGCCCATGACTTCAATTTTGTTAAAGTAATGATTATATGATGACTGTTATGTCAATATCTATTATTATAAATAGTGATACATACTTATCTGTCTTATATGACATCTTGTATTTAAACAATAAAATATCGATAATAGTCTATTCATAAACTTATACTTGTGAAAATCTGCAAAGAAATCATGGAGAAAACAACGATATTTCTATATTCCTTTTTTAAAATAGTTGTTGATGTATAAAGTAAATGTTGAAATTTGAATTTCATATAACAACACCAACATTTTTTGGTGATGTTAGTTCGAGTTTAATTGTATATTCACGAGCTTTCATACGCAATGTTTCAATGCTACTTGATCTCCGACTTTCTTCAACTTCTATTGCTGTAAAACTTGTTTTTTTCTCTTGATTTATTAATGAATTTGTTTCTGTTTTAGTCAGAACTAAAGCTGTTGGTGGAGTTGGTATTCGTGCTGTTTTAAACTTTTTGATCGGTTCAGATGTTGTCGAATCAGATGGCGAAGCAGATCGTTTTCTTGTAAGCTTTTTAGAGATGTTCGCCGGTGGTGAAGAAGGAGAGTCTGATCTCTTTTCATCATGTTTACTGTTCGTGGGTGAATTTGATTCAGTTTTTACCAGTTTTAATGGTATAGGACTTTGTGAACGAGAAGAGCACGATGACAAAGGTTCTCGTTGTGTTGTCTGAATTTCACGTTCGCTCACAAGTGATGTTGAAGATGTTGATGATTCAGATGAAGTTGGAATGGTAGTTGTAGACGATGAAACTGCTGCAGATGCTTGAGCAGCTAAATGTTGGAGAACAGCAATGTTTGGATAAGAAAGTAGATTTGATGATTGTGCAGGCCAGTACGGAGAATAGAAATGTAATGGTAATTGAGGATGACATGCTGCTGCTGATAAGTAGGAATAGGACGAAAGTAATTCAGCTTGTGAGAAGGGTGTAATTCTTGAGAAAGGTGATGTTGCGTAAGCAGATAATTGATGACCAATAGCATTGGATGCGGCACAAATAGGATTCATTTTTCCTCTTTTTCTCTCCTTTGCTCTTCGATTTTGGAACCAGACTTGCACTCGAGCTTCTGTTAAATCAATTCGAAGAGCCAGCTCCTCCCTAAAATAGAGAAAAATCTCTCATACATCATGGATCGACATACGACATATTAGTATTGAAAAAGTTAAACTGTTGTTTGCATATGTGATTGAAGTTTCTTGTTTTCATATGAATTTAAAGTAATTATTTATCACCGCGAATCTGTATCTATGATACTCTCGAATGTTAATAGATAGAGAAGAGAACGCCTGATATAGGGTGGCATCGACTTGTATTTTTCTCTTTAACCAACGTCTAATCTGTATTAGAAATTGTTACATTTTTCTAATTTTCTTTTCAACTTTTTATTCTTTTAGACACATCACAACAACAAAAACTCAACGTGTCATTAGGTGTTTTCATTATACAGGTGTCAAAAGTGATTTATCTCTCCCTTATAATGATTTCATCTTGTTCAAAAAATTCTTTTTTAATTACTTGTTGTTGCTATTTGTCAAAACAAACACATCACATATACTATAAGAATGTGAAATCTCTCTCTTTCTCTTTCTTTCTCTCTCTCTCAATTACCTTATTCATCAAAAATGTTAACAATTGAAAACGATCAAAACATATTATTATTAGCTGTTTCTTCTTCTTGACGTTGAGTAAACGAACGAACTTTCTACAAGTGTTTAATCGAAGTTCATTATTTAATTGTTTTCTTGTGGTATTATAACGGAGAGAAAAGATTTAGTATTGAAAGGCGTATCAAACACATTATGGGGTATTAATTGTTTTCTTAGATATACATTTTGAAGATAAATGTAGATTAAAACATGTATATTTTATGTACTGAATACATCTAGATTTTTCTTATGTTTAACTAATTTGTTGAGAATCTTTTATGTATCTCCTCTATACTCGGCATCACGCTTTCAACTTGAATAAAGATGTCTGATTATCACGTAATTTTATCAAGTACGCAAGAGAAATCCTTGTTTAAATTACGAAATGAAAGAATTCGAAAACAAACTGAAACAGGGTGACGTTTACTAATTCTTGCAATATTAGATGATTACTGATAAAAGTTCTGTTGAAATGAATCTTTCCCATGAAATCACCATACCAGTAATATTGCGTGTTTATACAAGTTTTTAACCCTTAGTAGTGAACAGAGGCGTTAGCAATTGAGAAAGATATATATATATATATGAATATGAAACTTGTATAAGAAGAAACGATGCTATATGCATCTAGATGCCAAATCTTAGATGGTTATACAATAACCTCATACGTAAGTATAATGGTTTATATAATAGGTTCAATAGTTGAGAATAATTTTGAGAATTTTTCTCTTCAATATTTCAAATACTTAAGTAAACACATCAAATTGAAGAAAGCCACCTACTCGTTTAACCGTTTATTTGAATACAATGAAAAAATGATGAGAAAAAAAACGACCAGGTAGTGGATAGTTCTTTAGTTGTACACAAGTGGATACTTAACGTGAACAATTTTTCCTTCTCTCATTTTAATTCTTAATCAACGATAAGTATCGAACCGTACAATAACATTGTAAATTTTTTTATTTACTTTGAAAGCAGTTTACTACACATAATTTTTTCTCATAGTGTGTTAAAGACAAATGAAAAACGAAGTAATAAATTTTTTTTTTAAATGTAAACGGATAACTGTCAAATGCAAAAAAAAGAATTATGTCTATAAAATAAAATTAATTTTGCTACACTTTTCTTCTTCTTATTTCGTTAGCAAATCGATATGTAAAAACACTTTATCTGTTAGACAGAAAAAAGATTATTTTTCTTAAACGGCTTCATTTAATGTTGTGCTTTATTTACATGGTTATAAAAATAATTTCGAAGTAAATATGCCTAAAGACACTCGATTAAAATTATTTATATAACTATTTGTTATTTAATCAAACTTTTGTTGTCAATCTAAGACGAAGAAGATTTAGAATGTAATAGATGATGCTAGTAACTTCTTCATAATTTCAAAAGTTCTTCGGGTTTATCTGATCATCTACCAATCAAATATTAGATACAATAAATTGTATTCATGTATAAGACGTCTCATTTAGCTTTACAGCTAACGAAATATCAAATTCAAAACTCTTTCGGATATATATTAAAAAGAGATTTAACGCTTGAATTGAATGTCTAATGTGTGTGCATACAAAACTTTAGCAAAAAATTAAAAGTAAAATTTCAATGCGAAATAAACTTTGATACTTTAACTATCTGTTAGAATTGGAAATTTCTTTTTAAGATATCAATTTGATCCGAAAACACTTATTCTAAAGCCCATTATATTATCGAAAGGAAATATTAACCAATCATCTCAATCCCAGAATAATTTTAAATAAAATTACAGTGTGATATTCTGGTTGAAAAATTATAGAACTTGTAGCGAATATACTCAAGGAAAAAATTATTTTTCGTAATAGTAAATATCGTTACAAAAATCCTGCTACGAAAGTGAGTTTCCCTTTGTATTTCCTTTACAAATTCAATCAAACTTTGTGTGAATATTCATCCACTAATCAGTGTATCGATGATATTAGGCTTAAATAGCGCCATGTTTTCTTTCTCTACGTATGCGTTGTCCGAATAATCTTATTTCTTCGTATAATCTTGAGTTTCCTCAACTGTCAATATATTGTCCTTTACAAACAATAACATATTCGGCATCAGTTCATTAAAGTGCATGAAACTATAAAAAAATTTTTAGGTAGAAATGCTTGACTTTAACTGCTTGTCCCGCCCGCATGCAAAGATGATTTTTAAAAAAAAGAAAAGAATATTTTCGGAGAATTTTTGGTTTCTCAAATTTTATTACGATTAAGAAACGGCAACTACCAATGAAAAAAAGATTAATTCGCCAAACACATCTGATATTCGTCTGTAATATAAAAAACGTGCACACACGGTAAATTGGTGAGTTCAATGAGAGAAAACATGAGGAGAACTAAGTTTATATTAGCTCAAGATAGATAAACACTAATTGAATCTGGTAGTAGCTGTGTTAAAAAAAGATAGAAACACAGCACATAAAAACGAAGGAATGATTCGCAGAAATGAAAGTACAAATTTTTTATTCTGTATGATTTCTTTTTTGCAAAAATTTTAAAAGAAGCGTGTCAATTATATTCAGTGTTGAAATAAAGACGTTCATTGGGAAGAACGATGTCTCTTGATCGCTTCTAAATATCCGTCGTTCAACGAATATTTGTCACTTTCAATCGATTGAAAATAAAAATTTCTTACTTATGGCTAGACAATTCATATGTAGTCGGTATTTTCCTGACAAATCTAACAACAGAAGATTTACGGAAAGACTTGTGTTCAAGTGTGAATAAACGATGTCTCCAGCAAAGGCGTAGAGATTATAATCAAGAATAAAAAAATCAGAATACTTAGAAAAGATAGTTTTAAATCATTCAGCCGTTCTATTTCACTTCACTTACCTAAGAAATACATCGGGATAATGTGTTCGTTGAAAACATTTCTCTAATTCTTCTAATTGAAATGATGTAAATGTTGTTCTAAAAAGCCAAGAGTTATCATTCAAAAATATTTTTCTTTACTGAAATTACTAACCTGTATCGTCGTTGTTTTCGTTTATGATTCTCATCGTCACTATAACCACTTAGACTATCACCACTTTCATCTTTTCCATTATCTCCACCACTACTGTTTTGATTCATTAATGTTCTCTCTTTAGGACTAACTGATCGTCGTGAATAATTTGTTATTAATAGCTTTGCACCATGATTCCAATTCTCTTCATTATGTGAATTCATTGTTAATGGTGTTATTTCTGTCATTTCAATTTAAATTCATATCTATTTTTATAATATGTTTCAAACTTTGATTTGTTAATTATTAATATATAGAGGCGATTGGCTTCATATTAAAAAAAAACAATAATTTATTTCTTATAATATTTTTATGATGTGAAAATTTCGACTTTTTATATTTGACAAATGATTGGTGAAAAGAAAAGAAAAAAACATTTTTTCTTCTCATTGGTGTGTTGTTTTTCTTTTCTTTTTTTATCGATAAAAGAATGAAATGATCGGTAGTCAAATAAATTAGTGTCGCAATTGTTTACATGGCTCAGCGATTAAACATATACCATGCGAATATTGATGAATGAATGAAAGAAAAACATAACATTATTAATATCTTTTTCTTTTTGAGTTTTATGTTCATCGACTGGCCAATTACAGACTTGTAGTCAAATAACTTTTTCTATGATCGGAAATAATTAGGATATGTAGCCGTAATCTTCAAGACGAAAAGAATAATCATTTGATTCTATTTATAAAGGTAGATTTAGACAATAATTGAGTCGACCATCCTCATTCAAACATTTTTCAAACTTGTGATATTTTTATTCTTCTAATTCATATACTTGTATTACTTGTAAAGAAATAGTTTGACTTTTTTTTTTGTTCTTTATTCAACGTAAGAACAGGAAAATAAATTCGTTAAAATGAGATCATTTAATTTTCGATTTTAGAGACATTCGAGGCACATTATAATAGAAATAATAGTTTCTCAATCTTTTTAATTGTAGGAAAAACGTCTGTCGTACCACTATTACCATGAAGGAGAGGGTTTACTCTCGATTCATCCTTAATTGCTCCCTTTCTCAATTCGTCCCACAAATTTTTTTCTCACTTCATCCCAAATAATTCATCCGACTTTTTTTAGTCTGAATTTGTCCCATCTTTTAAATACTTATTCTGCATAGGTTCTCTTATGTTTACCTTAACTTCCAGAAATGGAAACAAAAAAAATATTATTAATACATTGTCTTTATTCCATATGAATTTTTATGGCCCTTCTGCATTTTATGGCTTATTCTAGATTTGTTAACTCCCGTTTTTCATGAGTGTCAAGTCGGCTTTTCAGTTTTTAATCAATTTCATTGTAAATCTTTGCTGTATCAAATATGATTTTACTCTTATCTTGTGTACATGACGGTTGTGTTTCATCTTTCATGATGACTAAATCTTGTGAACATAACAAAATGACACTTGTACAATTACGATCTCTGCATCTCCACTGATTACTCTTCTTATTACTTCGTTTTTTTGTAAACTGATAACCATTTAAATTCAGCACAGGTTTACTTTTTTCGGTTTCTGTGAAACTTAACATTGCAAACGTCACTCACACGACAACTTTTGGTCGAATGTAAATTTCTATTGTCTGCGCTAGACACGTTTCCGTACGCATTTCTATTTATTTTATTCGGACCAACATGGACGAAACTCTTGTTATTTTGAAGAATACAAAGAGAACTTATGTAGAATAAGTATTTAAAAACTGGGACGAATTGAGATTAAAAAAGGTAGGACGAATTATTTGGGATGAACCGAGAAAAACTTTTGTGGGACGAAGTGAGAGAGAGCAATTAGGGACGAACGGAGAGAACACGAATGAGAAAGCTTTAATATAAAGTGTATTTTAAAAAACGCTCGAGATACTATGATGATCGGTACACTGGAACAGAAGTCTCTCATACTATTAATACTTCTCATGAGGATTTATGAACAAGTAATTTTTGAGACTCTAGAACCGGCTAACATTCAAGATTATTGCGATTAGCGGAGATCTTGAGAGTGATCTAGCTCAATAAGTCGAAAGTTTCTGTTTTTTCACAGAAGAAGAAAAAGCAAAAGGCTTTCATGTGACCTCTGCAATTGGTCAGAAGTCCATTTAACTCCATCGAAAAAGTCTAACAATCGCGACATTCGTACTAACATTTGCCAACTTAAATTATTGTATAGATGTTATGTTTGAGTCCGATATCAAAATGCAGTTAGGTTTATGATAGATGTAAAATAATTTTAAAAAGCTAAAGGTTTAAAATCAATCGATTTCTTAGTGGAAACAGTTATTTTAAGGAATCGCTGTATTACTTATTATTATTAAGCTACTTTGTCTTCATAGTAAACTTTTATATAATTTAATTTAATAGGACTTATCTAGACGTTTCGATTACAGTAAAGAAGAATTGATTTATTAATTTCGATCATAGTATGATTTTTGATAAAAAGAGTTGGAGTAGACGAAAAAGACTAGAAGCAGTGTATACCATAGCAAATTTAGATTATAATTAATGTCAACCAATAAATCTGCAATGAAAATTCACCATAAAAAACGTGGGTTAAACTAAAATCAGGAAAATGGTTTTATTCAGAAAATGAAATTGAGGATTTTTTGTATAAGGACTACAGAAATCATACAATGAGATATAAATGATAGATACGAGTTTAGGAAATACAGTAGAAAGGATTACAAGGAAGAGATGACTTTCGTAGATTCTCAAACGATTTCTTATGTATATATTTTTATATATTATATATTTTATATATCTTCTAACTTTAGTTCTATTTTGGTCATACAGTTTAATGTCTAAATCTAGCTAGGCTTGACTGAAATAGAAAATACTAAACTTCTTTCCTTGTCTTTCTCATCATCTTTAAACAGCTTTTATTCCAGTAAAAAGGTGAAAAGATGAAAGAGTAGGAGAAAATATATAGATAAAGGATAAAAAGGATTTATCATAATACAGTTTTTAACATCTACTGGAGCTTTTCCTGAAGAAGATTGTACGTGCAATCGAAACGTCTAGATAAGTGTTGTTATAATAAATAAAAGTAGTTCAACAATAATTAGTAATAAGGTTTTCCGATTTTGTTTTTAATCAAACCCTATTTTAACCTTAATGATAATACTATATTCTTAAAATATCTAAGTTTTGCCTTCCCTTTGTTCTTCAACTAAAATTCTATCAGTGCTCTCTCTTCAAAAGTTTAAAAAAACATCACTTCACTTTCATAAAATTGCATAAGAACAATATTAGTGTATGAGTTACCTACGAACTACCAACTTTGATCAAGCGTTCCAATTTTATGATGATTACGTCGATTGGTCGTTATTAAAATAACATCATTTATTTTTATTTTATTCATCACTAACCGCTCGTATATTTGTCTATAAATATTTCGATCGATACCTTTCTTGATGACCACACATCGTCTTTTACTTTTATCAAGGAATTATCATTACATAGTAAAACTTATTAATTGTCGACTCTCAAACAAACACACACACATCACATAAAATTTTTGTCTTTTAATCGAATAACTGGACAAAAACATGATTAAGACTGTTATATCTAATCGTACTTAACACTAAGTTACTCACAGAAGTAGATAATACACATAATCGAACTCGAAGATGTTTAAAAGCTAAACACATAGACAGTCTGCACGTGCACACATAACCAAAATACTTTTCATCACGTTCTATAACTTCAAGTGCAATACAAAAATCAATGATATTTTTCACACTGACAATGCCGATAAAAATTCAGAAAAAATACTTTTCTTTAAAGTTTCAAAGTTCAATGTTAAGAATATGTAAGTTACATTCAACATACTATCCTAACATATGATAGATTTATTTCTCTTATTATCTTATTGTAATTTGATTTTTAAGATCGATTCTATTAAATTTGTATCATGACAATATCCATGTCCTCATTCCCTAGCGAGCTTTTCAGGGAAAGTTGACTAGGGACTGTGTTTAAAACATTTATAAATTAGGATCGTACGTTACTCGTTGAATATTTCGGGTGACTGTAACAAAAGTGTTTTTATCTGAAGGGTTAACGTTACTTCTTACGAACGTAGAGGTTGATATTCTTCTCAGTTATCCACGGCATTGTTATTATATAAACTCGTTGAAGACCCACTATTATCCATTTCAAACTCAGTGACGGCGGATGTCTTTTGATAGGAAGAAAATCTGCGATTTTATCATTGCATAACCACGACTTAAGATAACGGTATAAACGTACGGAACGTTCAGCTACATCTGTTATTTCCACACTTTAGCTCATCATATCCCTTCACGATAAGAAGAAGAACGGAGCAACCTATCATAGCTTTGTGAAGGCTTCATGAAGCGACTCAGATACAATTTCGAATTATTAAACAAAAAAAACAACTTATGCAACAGGAACAACATCGCGTCGTTCAATTGATAATATTTTCCTTCTGTATGTTTGTTTTATTCGTGCTGCATCAATTCGTCTGTCATGATTCCACTGTTTTATTTTCCAGATTTTACTCACTTTTCTTTACTACGGAGCTCGTCTTTGTAACTAACTGACTAATAATAATTACAACCTTTTAACTGTTCTCTATTCTGTTGCGCATACAACACATTATCTTTGACTACAATGACCCGAAGAGAAAGCCGGAAAGTCATGGTGGAAAAAAAGAGTTCGTCTAATCACTAAATATGAAGGAAGAAACTGCTTTTTTACATTTTAATCAGCGGTATTGACAGTCACCTATTTCAAAAATTAGATCAATGTAATGTACAACAGATGTACTTTAAGCTTGTACGATTTATACAGATGGATATACTTTCTAATTAAGTTAGTTGTAGTTGGCAAATTCGACAGAATATAGAGTAAATTCACAGATTGAACCGCTTGCTCATTATTCTCTTTTCTTACGCTTACATTTTACCCGCCTCATAACTCAAAAACTAAACGGTACCTTTTTCTAAAAAATAGCATGGTATAGGGTACAAGTTGTGTATCACAAACTGGCAGAAAAACTGAAGACGGGTCCCTTCAAATTTGTTAACTTTTTAACCCTTTGACGGCCGGTGGTACATATATGTACCACCTGTTTTCAGGAGAGCATAACTTTTGATAGAAAGCAGCTAGGAGCTTCGATTTCCGCCATGCGAAAGAAGAGACTTGGAAATATGTTTTCCCGAGTAAAATAAGTTTTAGAAGAGTTTTTGAAACAGGTTTTCTAGGAGATCTTTAAAAAACCAGGTTGTACGTAAAATTTTTCCAACAGGATTTCATAGCTTTTCTTCAAAAAAATGTTCAAAATTTCAGATTGTAGAGCGTTGAGGCTCTTCTGTACCCTGTTTATAGGA
>CAJNOQ010005029.1:0-16195 GCA_905250885.1 Didymodactylos carnosus | reverse complement strand
ATTCCGGGATCAATTCTGTCGAAAATATTTTTTTTCTAAATCCGGGATCATTTCTACTATTTTTATCGAAATTTTAGTATACGGGATCCATTCTGCAATTTTTACGGGATCTTTTCAGCTTTTTTCCGCAGATGAATATTTAATTGTCGATGGAAAATTGCCATTTGACAAAAGTAAAAGAAACTTAATTGAATAAAAACTATACGTTCCTTATACAAATACGTTTCATATTTACTCATGATGTCTGTTGAAAATTTTTTTAATGACTCTGTTTGATTTTCACTAAACGTAAAAGAATTATAAGATGTTTTAATCATGGGTGAATTGATCAGTTGCGAACAACTCATTTCGTTTGATTCCGAAGTTCTACTGGAATATTATTCGATATTTCCCTAGTAAGAATCTTGATAGTATCTTTAGAAAAATCATCCCTTTAGGATTTAATTTAGAATCCTAATAAAATCCTATAGAATTCTGATAAAATCCGGTATACACGAATGTCGCAGGATTGACTAGAATATAGGAGGATCCGAATAGGATCTTAACGAGAAAATGTAATAATTGAAACTTAGAGAAAATCTTAAGCACTTTTTATCTATTTCCTACAAGGATCTTATGAGATCATAAAGTTAGGATCCCAGTTAGAAATAGATAGGGAGTGCATAGGATTTTATCTAGGGTTAATTACATTTCACCGTTATTTGCTGACATTCCCCTCGGTATTTTGCTTACTAAACTATTGATAAGTCAGCAAATCAATATCTACCCATCTCACTTTTACGGTTCAGTAGTAACCGGTTAGTTCATGGTCCCTATAAAGTATAACTCATTCTACACTTTGTTTGTATCTTTTTTTATGCATGGTGCTTTACGATTTTATTTAATTTTCGAAAAATGATTTATTTTAATTAAAACTCATTTTGGTGTTGTATTAATAATTTCATGACATGATACGAACTGCTGAGCCCTAGAAAACATCACCTATGGGAAGAATCTAGATACATTTCGTCTGTAATCGGGTAATACACGACTAGTTGCCATCTAGATTACTAGTAGTTGGAAAAGGACTTTTAACTAGATGTGCCTGCATGTGGAACTAGCAATAGTTAAATCGATCGATTATCAAGCGATAAATCAATAGTTACAACCAGAAGAAATCTGGCAATCGCCCGATCATTAGATTTCCACTGTCGTTACCCAATAGTTGTAATCGAGTTAAAATCTAGTAATCTAGATGAATCGGATGATAGTAGATTTTTTTTGACGCTTGGGAGGCGATTCGAAGAATTTTGCCTAGCTTTGTTTCAATAATACAAGCAACAGAAGAAAAATATTGTTGTCGTATGCTTATTCATAACACATATTGTAAATCCATGAGCACTGCGTAGTCAGATCTTTCCTAGTGTTTCTCTCTGTATAAAGTAAACGATCTTTTGTGTGTAATTGAGAAAAGTTGGTGATCAAAAAAACTGATACCATTTTTTTAAAATTCTCTTCAAAATAACAAAACATTGAATTTAACCGGCTTGTTTTTGTATGAAAGAGTTATATGGATATTACACTATCGAAATTTACACCGTGCCTTTATTTTTTGCTTTCCATGCCTGTATAATTAATATGTATGAGGAAATCCGCATGCTGAAGGAGTAAAAGTGTAAATCAAATTAACATGACGTGTTTGATAGTATTTGATTCGTTTTTAATATATAGGATTGAATAAAACCAAATTCATATATGGTTGATTATTGAGTTTTTTATGCCATATTTTGCACAATATGAAAGCAAAGGTAATAAAAAAAAGTCCTCGTAATGGAAGATGCATAATAAAATCAAATTATTACATTTTTTATTTAGAAATAATGATGATATGAGTCACACTATCCACTCGTAATAAGCACATACTTTTAAAAAAATGGAACAAAAATTTACTATACTATGACATTTTCTTTCTTTTCTATTTGCTTTTTCTTGCCCTTTTTTTTATTTCTCTTTTCTACCTACTCTCAAAACAGGTGAAAACAAAAAGAAAAATAGAATTGTTAAAAGGTTAGTTGTACTATGACAGAAGGAAAACAAAATCTATAATTGCGTCTCTAATAAAATGATATATATAATGTGTCTATAGAATTCCATCTAAAAACAGAAAGAATCAATATTTTAGTGCATACGTATTATCAAAATAAAAATAAAAATTTTCAAGACCCATACAAGTGATAAAATGTCAAATTTAAAAGTTGGTTCGTACGATAATTTAACACTTCGATCAAATGAACATTCATTTTTGGGTTATCAATCACCACGTGATCATTACAATAGTACAATGTCAAGTTTAGTCTATGAAACAGATTCAGGAATTGTTGAATCATCGTCTGACACAAATTTAGATGATAGTCTTTCAAGATATAAACATAAAAAACCACGAACAGTCTTTGAATCAAGTATGTAGTATACAAAAAATAAGTTAATTATCGATATTACACTGTTGTTTTCGATTTTTCAGAACTACTATCATCATCGGAACCACAAATATTCATAGAACCAACTAAATCTCCATCATACGTTAGTGAACGTTCATGGTATCAAAATGAACCTCAAATGTATTACACTAAATCAACTGTCATTGGCTGGAATACACCTGCAACTGTTGAAAATCGTGTAACTAGAACAAGTTACGATGAATATTATGACAGATTATTAGGTTCACATGATTATGAACAGCCTTCTTATACCAATTATCGACCGATATATGATAATTTATCAGGTTCACGTGATTATGTACAGCCTTCTTATACCAGTTATCGACCAATATATGACTTAAACACACCTAGCAGTACACCACGGCATTCATTATCAACGAATAATCGTTATTATAATATTCGAAAACTTTCCTATGATACAATTTTATGTAAAAGAAATAATAACCAATTTATTGCAAAACGAAGCGAAGAAATTCCAGAATGGATTAAGCGTTTAGTTGCAATGCTTCCTTCATAACCAAATATCTTTATTTGTGTACATATATGAATAATAAATAAATATACGTAGAATAAATTGATGTTGAACAATGGTTGCATGAATAAATACTCATCTAGCTATCTTTCAAAAGAGATACAGAGGATTATATCTCTTGTGGGAATATCTCTTATAAAAAACATATTTTTAAATGAATATATTGATCTCTTTCAAAAGAGATACAAGTATGGTTGTCCTTTAATTAAAAAATCTCTGAAATTTTCAAGCGTTATGTCAATAATTTTTATGTCCATTTATCAATTTCTTGTACATATCTAATATATTACTTTCGTGCAATAAATAAATATTGAATAATGACGATATGAATTAATATATCCTTCGTCGTCATCCCTTGTCATACATGAATTACGAGTTTTATGAAAATCAGTTAAAATAAGAAATGTGATACACATTTACTTTAAATCTATATAACAAGTACAAGGGAGCTGACTTTTTATTTGTATTTCTTTTGACAATTATAAAAATTCATCAATCGAGTAAAATCAAGTCTTGTCAGCATCTTTTTTCTCAGTTAATGTAAAATATTGACGAAATAGCTAGTAATTGAAGTTTACACGATTAAGAATGAGAGATAATCATCACAAATCGATGTTAACATCTGCTTAGTTTTGAGATATCGTTCGGTTTCATATATTTGATTGATGATTGCTATAGCTACATCACATATCATCTCATTTTACAGATTTTAACTTTTCTATGTGAAATAACCACACTAAATACTTTATCACGCTACCATGTTATACAGTTTTGCTATGCATAGAACATTTAAAACATATTTCCTCTGTTTTACCAGTGGTGCAATTCAAATTCATCTAGCCGCTGATCGTAAAAAGTTTGCTGCACCATTTTACGTTATAATGACTATTGCCAGTAATCTACTTAGCATGAAGTTATCGCTTTTAGAATATCATACTAAAACAGTTCGTGTCTTTTTGCCATAAAATAAATAAAAAACTTTTTATTTTGTCACCCCTCAAGCAAATAAAGCAAGATAAGAACGGTGTGTCTCAGGCAGTTAGTCATACTCCTACTGAACATCAGTTCTATGCTGTTTTTGGATAAATTATACTTTGAATAGTTCAAAAATACATCCGCCAGGTGTATTTTTGAAGTGAATATGATTCTTTCAGTAAGTTACTGAAAGAGTCATTCACTCTAACGATTGTTAGTTTCGTGTTCTTTTCTAAGCCTCCTTTTTTTCTGAACATTATATTTTTTTGTCATTTTTCCGGTGTACTCACCTAACGCTTAATATTGGAAAACTATAAACAATTAATTTATTATTTTTTCTTTGTTTAATTTTTTTCTTCTGTGAGAATGTTAAACAGATTTGTTATCTAGCTGTGATTTTCAAGTGATCTCAGAGAAAAAGAACGAAAGAGAATAATATCAAGGTTTAAGCCTATGGCTGTTTCTCTATTATATCCGATAAAGGGAAAGAAAAAAATGAGCTTAAATCAGAAAGTGGAAACGAAATATAAAAGATAACGCAGAAGCAATAACCTGACTATTAAGGTAACTGTATACATCAAACGTAGTTTAAAAAAACTACAATTATTGAGATGCTACAACAAAAAATAGGTGCGTCATTTGAAAGAGATAATTATAAATGCTACCTATCATACTAGGATTTTGCTTTAATTTCTTAGGATCCCAAGAAATCCTACAGAATCCTAATGAAATCAGGTATATTCGAAAGTCGTACAATTTTCTAAGATTCAGTTGGATTCTAAACAAACTTAAGAGAAATCCTAGAAGGATTCTAGCATTTTAGGATTCTGCTAGTACGTTTTAGGTCCGTAGCAAGGACGTTTAGATCTTAAACGTTAGGATTCTATAAGCTCCTAATAGGAAAGAGACAATAAGTACGTAGGACTTTGTCAGGGCATAGGCTAGAAGATAGTTAAAGAAACTATAATCTTTTTTACTATTTTCTGCCACATCCAATATTTCCAAGATTTGATTTTCTCTTTCTACAAAAACATAGCCACTTGATCTACTTTGTTTGAATATATGAGAGGTAGCCAAACATGACTATGACACATAGTCGAAATTTCGCTTTCTTTATATATCGTAAACAGTTCACAACGTAGTTGTGAGGAATATAATGAATGTGAGAAATATGAGGAACGTGAGGAATATGAGAAACTTGAGGAATATGAGGAAAATGAGGAATATAAGGAAAATGAGGAATATGAGGAATATGAGGAATATGAGGAAAATGAGGAATATGAGGAATGTGAGAAAAATGCGGAATGTGGAATCCCAGCAGAAATCTGATGCAGTGCAACATCAAATGTTGTTCAGAAATTCACTCTCATCCTACTAATCGCGCCCCCCACAATGTGCGATTCCTCATATTGCTCACATTCATCATGTTCATTGTTCGAATATGAAATGTACCGGAGTTCATACATGTAAGTAAATAGCTGTGTGTAGCCATTTGAGAGTATGTTTCATACTTGATTTTGTACTCTTGAATCTCAAATATGTATAATGTTTATGTTTGGCCATCTTTGCCCCGAGATGCATCGAGGACTCGAAAGTCCCCAACATTTCTGTTTGATGGTTCGGAATTTTTCCCGAGGGTTCGCTACCTATCTGAAACCCGAGATCTTCATATCGATAACCTCTCGAATGCTTATATCGAGGGTCCGAAGTCTTATTTTTCGAGGGATCGAGCCGTCGCCGAACCCATCGAACAACTTTTCTTGTCTGCACGGGTAGCTTTTCCATTGAGATACCTACAATTTATCTTTTACGAATGTGTTTCAGTTACGAACTACCTATTACTGGAACGTTTCATCCCTCGAATGAGATAGTCTCGATTGGTTCGGTCCCATTTCACCGACTAATTAATTTTTTTATTGATTCGTCGACATTTTATAGCGTCGGCGGTCCACAAACATCTTTCATCTCCCAAAATGTTGTCGACAAATCAGGAAAAAAATTAATGAGTCGACAAAATGGGAATACACCTCTCGATTGATGGAATCTAATCAACTCGTAAGAGACCAAAGTTTGCAGTGAAAATCAATATAGTGTATGAATTTGTGTCCTAGTTAAGAAGCAAAAATTTTAATTAAACATTCAATTTTCAACTGAAATTTATTTTCAAACTCCATTCAACTCTTCTCATTTTTTTTACCTCATGTGTAACGAGATTTATTAATTACTTTTTTAAATTGGTTAAAATATTCTGCAGTAGAAGACGAATAAAAATAATTAAATTTTAGCGTACATTGCATGACAAAGTTAAGAGTAAAATAAATAATTGTGATTTATTGATAGTAGCAGCGTTTTCTCGTCAATGATTTTATTCTAAACTGTGGCTAGCGGAATCATTGAGATTGGCTAAAAATGATACTCAAATCATATATATAAACTAAATCAATCGATAGTTAGTCAACTATTAGAAAAATGCTATGTATCATTCTTACTGATGATCTGGTATAATGTAGGAAGTCGGATAAACATTATCCATCTGACCCGTATACGCCTAGGCTTTAGCTTTCTATTAGCAAACCAATATAAACGTCATTTCGTTGCGACACCAAATTGTAGTCATTATAACAAGCCTGAAACAGCGGAGCACTACTTTTTAAAATGCCTTCGATTTGTTCAGAAAAGATCTATATTGTTGAATAATATAAAATCGATTACCGCAATACCACCAACTACTGAACTCATTCTAAAAGGGTTAATTAATCTTACCCCAGAATAAAACATCCTTATCGTAAATAATATTCACAAATACATCGTTGACACTAAAAGAAACACTTAACATTCTTTACTTCTTGTGCTACTCTATCTATTGTGTATTATGCTTTTATTTTTGCCCTATTAGGCCTATAAAGACAATTGTGAACAAAAAAAAAAAAAAGGAAAGAGAAGTTAGATATAAAAAGTTAAGAAGTTGGACAATTAAAAAGTTCTACAAAGATTTAAAAAGGATATGACCGGGGCGAGAGAGAGAGAACAGTTCACAAAAACGAATCAGGAAAGACACAAAAATTGTCAAACTCTGTTTCAGGTAGCTGGATTTTAGACTCCACATAGCACATTTTTGAATAACAGAGAGATGCGGAGCTAAACGTTTTGAACGAAAGAGCTTTTTAATAACAAATGCTTTTAGCAACCACTGTTCTCTATACACATTTAACGCATAAGGTTCGTATAGGAGGGCACCATCAGTTGTAAGTTCTAACGCCCGCCAATATTTTTTCCAATAGGAGGCGCAATGATCCTCAAGCGTTAATTCTTTGTACATAAATGCGAAGGTGAAATCATTCCACAAAATCGCGCCATACACTCGACGTAAACAAGTACAATAAAAGTGGGAAAAATCTGACTGCTGACATTCTGTAAACAAGGGGAAGATAGGGAAAAGCCAAGTAACTAGGTAACATACGTAAAAAACAACATTCGTTTAAATTCTAGACTAGTACATCCGTTCACTCTGCAAGATTTTATCATAGCGATCCTTTGCCTAATTTTTGTTTTGGATATAGATATCCCCTTCCCCCATCTTAGTCTAAAAGTTAACCAGTAGCCTAAATATTTAAAACTAGTTACTCAATCTATTGTTATATGTAGAGAGGAAAAGTTTTTTGTATATTACAATCCTCGTTAAATAAATTAAACTATATATACTGATGATTAGGCATGCACCACTTATAACCGATAAATTTCATCTTGTTTCTAAAACGGATTGCATAAAAAGTATGCATATCAAAATTTTTCTAACGACTGGATTACATTTTTCTACAAAATGAGCTGTGGCGAAAGTCTTCATACTTTCTATTTCTGTATTTTGCTTTTTAATGAAGAGTCCTAAATCGGTTATTAACTGATCATCAGACTTTTAAGAAAACTTTTTTTTATAGATACTGTATCAAAACAAAGAACACTCTTATATCTTTATTATTGTAGAAAAATGTTTGCTCTACAAAACCCAATAGTTAGAAAAATTTTAGAGAATCAATTTTCGTTGAGAAATACTTTTTACGAAAAAAAAATGTATAATTTCAATCGGTTATAACCGGTGCATGTCTGCTGATGGTAATAATAGATGTTTAGGCTATTTTCATGCAAATAATTTAGTCAAATTTACATTGTTTGACAACTAGATAATTTTTTATTGCATATACACTATACACTACTAATTAGTAAAATATATAATATTATCCATGACGTGTGTTTATATCTGCCTGTTTTTATATAGAAAAAATTGAATTTTTATAATTAGGTGAATAGAGACGATGATTAATCGATAAGACATTGTTTCTTATTGTTTAGTATAATAAGACAATGATAAATACAATATATTCGTTTGATAAATAACATTCATGAACGAGATATAGATCATAAAATGACCCGTCGTTATAGGTTAAAATAACAGTTCAATATACGTTGTAGGCATAAGCTTAAACTGGAAAAAGAATTCTGAGAAAATTACAAAATATGTCTACACAGAGCAACAAAAAAAAAAATTATATTTGATATTGATCTTTTCAGAAAATATGTACAATAGGAAAAGACTCTTAGAATATAGTGAAATAGTAATTAAATGTCTAGTTTTTGTTTTGTTTTATGCAAACTTTATCTAATTATCAAATAGTCTAAAAAGTACAATAAAAGTTTCATTAAAAAAAAAAATAAGTTAGTTCCTGTATCATCATCTATTTGATTGTTCATCATCTCACTATCTACATCTGCATCTTTTATATATTTTATAAGTAAAAGGTTTTTTGTTTTGTTCTTTTTTGCGACCGGAACTAAAAAAAACCTTGGTATCGTTCATGTCTAGTAATGATGTTGTAATATATATGCCTCTATTATATTATTCGAAAATTTATGCTTCCATTTCAATGATTCACCTTGAATCATTTCACTCTTTTCTAACACTAATTAGTATTGTCTTCTGATTAGATATATATTCAAAAAATACAAGAAGAAGTGATTGACCTTTGGACATACAAATCATAATTTCTTAGTCTTCATTCTTCTCTATATTTTTTTCTTTTTTTTCTTTTTCCTTTTTTCTAGTATAAAGATATGATGTGGTATTTAATTTTAATTACAATTTATTTTATGCAAGAACAATGTTCATCAACATTTTCACCATTCACTAATTTATGTCTATTAGTTCAAACAAATTATTCATGTCGATGTCTTATTCCAAAAACACTTTATTGTTATAATTTAAAATTAGATCATATTCCACAGTTACCATTATCAAATAAATTTATTCAATGGAATAATTGGATATTAGCAAAAAATAATTTTAAATATTTATCAGCTCATTCATTTATTGGTCATACTATTCATACAATTGATTTAGATTCAAATTATCTTTCAACAATTGATATTAATGCATTTATGGGTATTAATGGTTCATCATTACGTCAATTAATTTTATCAAATAATAATTTAAGTTATTTACATTTATCTATATTTAAACATATACCCAATTTACAAACATTAATTTTAAATGGTAATCGATTACAATCATTAACTTTTACACAATTAAATAATTTAGAAGTACTTGAATTAGATCAACAAAAGAATGATAAAGATGAATTTTTACCTAATTTATCAGCTATAACATCACTTTTAACATTAAGTTTAAAATTTAATCGAATAAAATATTTATCATCATCACATATATTTCCATCAAGTTTACAATCGTTAAAATTAACGGGTATATCTTCAATATTTTTTACTCAATAAATATCATCAAAATAAATTTTATTTATTTTAGGTAATTTTATTCGTCATTTATCATCACGTTTATTTCGTTTTGTACCAAATTTACGATATCTTTATTTGGATTCAAATAGAATTGAAACAATTGATTCCAATGCTTTTTTGGATATTAAATATTTACTTGAACTTAATCTAGCTGGTAATCGTTTTAAAACTATACCAACATATTTTGTATTAGAAAAATTACCATATTTAAAAATATTTAATTTATCATTTAATCAACTAACTATTCTTCTACCAAATTCATTTGATACTCTATTAAATTTAGAAGAATTAGATTTGGGTCAAAATCAAATTTATTCACTATCATCACATACATTTTGTACAAATAAAAGTCGTTTTCAACAATTATCTGTTGATTTATCATCAAATTCATTAACAACTATTGACTATTGTACATTTTCAAATAAGAATATTAAATTTATTAATGTTGGTTATTCAAGACAACTTCGTTGTTCATGTTCATTAGATAAATTAAAATTGATTGATCAAATTGAACTTAAAGGATATTGTAATTCGAATCAACATATTATGTCATCATCGAATCAATTTGAAAAATGTTTAAATTGGACCAATGGTGGATGTAAAAATAGTTGTGAACGTGAAACATATTTTTATCCTCTATCACAAATTGAATTATTACCAACTATTTCGTCATATTCAAACATAATTGAATCAAAAACTAGTAAAAGTTGGCACTATCAAACAAATTTCATGTCAACATTTACTTTGTTGATTTTTCATTTTTCTAATATATTTTAGTTTAAATAGTGAATAAAAGTCATTTTTCTGAAAGATCTCATATATTTGGAAACTTTCGAGAAATAAAATAAGATAAATCAGTTTTTAGCCTGGTACATCTTTTTTGTTTGTCTCAACATTCTTAGAATGTTGTTAGTAGGTTTTTAACTTCTTTGACCTTGAGAGGAGAAACATATGCATCAATTACAAACTCTAAGCAAAAAAATCCCTTAAAAAATGATTGAGACTAATTACAGTCGACCTTGTAGTAGAAAATCACCACTGAGAAAACATTTTAAAATTTGGAAATCTTTTCATAAAATCGGTTGATTTTTATGCATATTCAGAAAAACAAAACGGTGAACGTCCGTCGTAGACTCAGTTTTATCAGAACCTTATTAGGAGAAATTTTTTTTGATTCTCGTGCAGAGTGGGATGCCGCGTAATTTTTACAGGTTTTCTTACCGGATTCTCGATCAAAGGAAGTCGAACCTAAGTAGCACTGGCTCAGTAGACTAACGCATTACCTATGAGCTACGTGTAAATCAGTCTAATCAGACGTAGAAACTTGTTAAAAGCACTATTTTCAAATCAATATCATGTAGCTTCGGTTCGTCGCCGATGCATCTGTTTTCCTTCGTGCATTCATTGCTATAGAAAAATACATTAACAATTAGTAATTAATATTGCAAAGCACTTGTACATCTTAATTGAATAATACAATGTACCAGTTGCTAAGGCCGTCTCGGCCGTCTCATATCAAGACAAAAACCAAAGGCAATAAATTTGAAAACTTGCAGATGTGGAGCCGAATTCAACGCGAGAACGCTTTAATTCGGTTTTATGCGCTCGACCTTATTCATTTCTATTTTTTATCATCAAAATTTGACAGTTGAAGTCAAGAACAAGGATAACATTTGCCGACCTGATTGAGATGTGACAAAACTTTAAAAATTTTTGAAAATCTGGCTACACATACTAAGTGTCTAAGAAAAACAAAACAATGAAAGGCATTCGTCATGAGAGTCACGCCGCTATTATGTGTTATATCGTGAGAAAAAATCGTCATCGCAAAGTAATTTTAAAACTTAGTATTACCGTTACATAGGTATCTTACTTATATCATAGAAAGGTGGCTCGTATCAGTTGTACGTCTTTAGTCAGACATCGGAATCTATGCATATACTCAAAATGTAAAGTTTTTTTAAAGTAATACAAGAAACCCAATCAAAAGAAGCTTGGGAAGAAGTGTTAGTTTTCACAAAATCACGACAGCTAAAAACAACAGTCTTTCGTCTATTATTGAATAATAGTTTTCTCACAGAAGTCGATGAGCATGTTCATTTAGGGCTCTTGTTCTCACAGGACATGCTATGGACGAAGCACATTGACCAGCTATGTACTAGTCAGAGTCCACTTATGGGTCTCTTGACTAGACATAAGTGGTGGTTGAACGGGAAAGCTTTGAATACTTTATATCAAGCATATGGCATGTCAACCTTGAACTGTGGCTGTACGATCTATTCCTTGACATCTGACTATAACATTGACAAACTAAGGAAAATTCAGCATCAAGCCTGTCTGACAGTTTCCGGAGCTATGCGCACCTGCTCAACATAAAATTCTACAGGATCTTCATTGGCTTGCTCTCACTGATCGTTTTCTGAGAATGAGACTCACGCTTTTTCGACGCATAATCACAGGACGTGCGCCTGCATGTTTAACTGAACATGTTAAGCTTGCCCCGTTGAATACCAGATATAACACTCTCTAAAAAATATGGTTCCTAACGAAACCTTTTTCTGCTTGAGGTTTCGAATTCGTTTCAAATGTAGAAATCTTTTGGCCTACGAAACCTAAATGGTTTGCTAAAATCTATTAAATTCTAAATCGTTCTGTAATGACCTGCGAAACCTTAAATAGTTTCGTTAATTTATGCGAAACCTGAACGCGGTTTCGTACAAAACTGCAAAAGGTTCCGTACGAAACTTTCTCGGATTTGCAATCTAATGAGTTTCGTACGGAACCTTTTTGAAGTTTTGTACGAAACCATGTTCAGGTTTCGCATAAATTGACGAAACTATTTAAGGTTTCGCAGGTCATTACAAAACGATTTAGAGTTTAATGGATTTTAGCCAAACCGTTTTAGGTTTCGTAGACCAAAAGGTTTCTACATTTGAAATAAATTCGAAACCTCAAGCAGAAAAAGGTTTCGTTAGGAATCTTTTTTTTAGAGAGCACTCGATCTAACAATCGTCGACTCTATGTTGTTGATCATTTGAAAGGAACAGCAATTATACAAACATTTTTTGCATGTATGCCACTTGAATGGAACAACCTATCTACGGGAATCTCAGCATCTACTTCTACGACAAAGTTCAAAACCAAATTTGAATCGAATGTCCCGCGGTCTCTTGAAGCTTTCTTCACGCGACGTCAAGCAGGCTTCCCTCCATTGCGCAAAATGCTAAAGGAAAAAGTTTTCTAAGTAACGGTGAACCTGATGTGTGCGATTGTGGCCAAACTGAAAGTCTTTCTCATTACTTTCTTAATTGTGATATATATAAAACCCAAAGAAGAGAATTGTGCGAATCGTTACTGTCTGTTGGAGCTTTTAGTCTAGATCTTGTGCTCCTGAGAATTCACAAGGACTTGGACTCAATGAAGTTGATTACTAGTGCTGTTACAAAACATATTAAAGAAACAAATCGCTTTAAATGATTCATCATCTACCAAACCAATCAATTATTTTTATTTCTATACAATCGAATTCCCTCAGATTTGTGTCACCGTTCCCCTACCCTCTCTTTATTATCATTTATCCTTGCCTTTTCTTCACTTCTTCATTTCTCTTTTCCTTTTGTTGTCTTTTTTACGCCATTCATTCACTTGTTGATTATTTCTGTTCTTATTCTTCAGCAATCTAATTCATCATTCAACATTTTGTCGCCAGGTAAGAATGTTATAATGAGCAATCGCTCGGCTATGTACTCACTTGTATTATTATTTTGAATAAAGTTTATGTAAAAAAAAAGAAGCTAACTCGACATTTATTTTCTATTGTTTAAACATTATTATGAAAAACTGTGATTATGTATAAATATGAATAAAATGATAAATCCAGGGGCGTCTATCCCCACCTATATATTTGAGGCATTTTGTACTACCTCGAAGGTTCGATCACTCAGTGTACCACCTAAAAAATTAATGTCTACAGCAAAAAAGCGTACTACCTTACGTTTGTTTGAGGCATAGAGCCTCAAACATCCCACAGGATAGACGCCCCTGGATAAATCTTAGCTTTAAAATACATATCAGCTTTACTAACTTTATGTAATAATTTGTCCTATTTTTTCACATGTTTATACGGTCGATTTTAGCCAAAAACTAACGAAGACCGCATCTCTCAATCAGTTTTCTCTCAAAAGTTATTCAATAAACATTCACAGTTATAAAATAGACGATGTATAAGATTTACTTATTATAGGAAGGAAAAAAAAACGCCCAACGTGGGGCTCGAACCCACGACCCTGGGATTAAGAGTCCCATGCTCTACCGACTGAGCTAGCCGGGCACATTACTATTCCTGCTGGATGGACAATTTAACTTTCGAATTCGTACTCTTTCGTGAATTATCATACCTGTGTTAGTGTGTTATACTATAAACATTTCAGTAAGGTTATAACTTTTATTAATAAAAAAATCATCAGAATCATTGATTAGAACACAAAAATACCCCAAGCACAGTTCTGTGATTCGAATTGACTTTATGGATATATGTTGATGTAATTAGTTTCTACGCTAATTACATCAACATAGTATCCGTAAAGTATCGCAAAACAATCGTATTGTAGTGGAATAAGAGAACTAATATTATTCTAAGAATCGAATAAATCATCCATAATTAACTGTAACTTTATGTAGCAGAAAAGCATAATATTCAACATACTCTCACCAGATACATCCAGAAGTGGACAACTCCGATTTCAACTCCCATCATAACCCTTGGTATAACTCCATAGGAAGCCTCAATATTGTCTTAAAACACAGTCTAACTCCGATAAATTTTGCATAATTATTTGATTTCACCGAAAATCCGCTTAACTCCGAAATTGCCAACTCAGACTTCTGCTGGAGTTGTCCATCTCTGGATACATCTAGCTCATATCAACGTTAATAAAAAATTAAGTTCATTTAGAGTTCTGGAAAAGTACTTTTTTCCTATACAAATTTTACTATTTAACAGAAAAACTTAATAACTTTCTGTTCTATATATGTCGAGAAAATGATGGAAGAAAAGGAAAGAAAATCAAAATCTGTCTAGCTTCTTTTTCTTTCGAAATGTTCTTTTGCTTAAAAACCTTGTGGAAATACGTATAATGGAATAGACCTATCTGCTCCATTAAATTTAGGTGAATTTAAACGAACAGTCAAAGATTCGCTAACTAACAATCGGTAGTTATCTGTTATTTCTAGTCAGTATCCTAATGTCATTACCCAAGCGTCAAAAAAAAATCTAGTATCGCCCGATTCATCTAGATTATTAGATTTTTACTCGATTGCAACTACTGTGTAACGACAGTGGAAATCTAGTAACTGGGCGATTACTAGATGCACCTGCAGGCGCATCTAGTTAAAAGTCCCTTTTCCAACTAGTAATCTAGATGGCAACTAGTCGTGTATCGCCCGATTACAGATGAAATGTATCTAAATTTTTCCCATAGGTGATATTTACTTGGGTAAAGTTAATCTAATGCTGTGTTTAAGAATCGTGTCTCTACTTGATTGGATTCATATTCATATTCATGGATTCATAGTCGATTTGGATTCATATTCTTCTTGCGGTTTCTCCTTATAGTACCCAAGCATCAAAAAAACATCTAGTATCGCCCGATTCATCTAGGTTACCAGATTTTTACTCGATTGCAACTACTGTGTAGCGACAATGGAAATCGAGTAATCGGGCGATTACTAGATTTTTTCTAGTTGCAACTATCAATTTATCGCCCGATAATCGATCGATTTAATTATTACTAGATGCACCTGCGGGCGCATCTAGTTAAAAGTCCCTTTTCCAACTAGTAATCTAGATGGCAACTAGTCGTGTATCGCCCGATTACAGACGAAATGTATCTGAATTTTTCGCATAGATGATATTTGCTTGGGTAGTTAACTATTGGTCGTTTAGCTATCCGTTTACCACGTCATAGATTTGAGGAAACAGGCAATTTTTCACTGACGAACTACTTCGTAAAGAATTTGCCAATTCAATTGTAACTTTCTCTGCATCATTTTTGTGTTCACCGACTCGACAACTTGTTTGTCGAATACTTTTTCCGATATATTCACCCATATAATGAGTAAATTTAATTCGAGTTTTCTGTGAAAAATAAAAAGTTTCAAAAACAAAAACCACATTTTTTTTGTATAAGATTGATTAGATATCAGGGACTGTCGTGGACACGAATTTCCCGTCCATGGGCGCCCATGGGCGGAACAGTTGCGTCCGTGGCCGCCCATGGACGGACAGTTGCGTCTATGAGCGTCCATGGGTGGCACCTTAAAAACCAGTTACGTCCATGGGCGACCATGGGCATCCACGGATGGCACTTTAAAAAAGTTTTGCAGTTAACTGCAAAGCTAAGTTTACATG
>CAJNOQ010005028.1:0-16197 GCA_905250885.1 Didymodactylos carnosus | reverse complement strand
CGAGATATGAGTATATGTAGAAACACAAGCTGGAAGAAGTAAGAGTCATTCGTTCTAGCATAAAATCTACATTCAATGTGCATCTTGATTATGCTAAAATATATTCATGGTAACATATGACAATAAAAAACGGAGGTGAACCATTGTCTATAAGGCTCGGTATTGTTTCGCTATATTAGTTCCTTTTTTTGTAATAATATAGGTGACAAAATGCACGTGAATCTTCAAGAATTGTTGAGCAATGTGTAAGTCTGTTTTCCTTTTACAGAAAAGTAAAGTATAACGGTCAGCGGTAATAGCATGAAAGTGCTATTTTTATGAATATCAAAAACTTACATCAGCCCAAAAGTTGTTCGAATTGTTAGTTCAAGATTGTTAGTTTTCGATACTGTTGTTCACGAATTACTAATGAGAAAATTTTTGTGGTGGCTGTTGGCTGCACGAAACAAAAAGTATTTTAAAAAGTAGCAAAAATCACGGTGCTTCTCCTCTGCTTGACTGATGCATTTGAGAAATGAAATGTCAGTACCTCTTACATTATTAAATATCAACATATTTATTTAGTAGCCTACTGTACTAGGGCACCTTGACATTAGAAATGTTTCTACAACGCCAGACTTCTGCTCGTAATTTTCAATTTTCTTCATCAGAACTCAACTTTTATGCAATAAGAATATCATATTCGGGATCAGGATCAAAAATTGAGTCCACCAATGTGTATGTCGAAATTTACCTGATTTTCATTTTTGTTAAAAATCTCAGTAATTTTTCAACGTGAAAATTAGACAGAAACTAAAGTAGTCGGAAAGGATGGACATACACATTGGTCGACTCAGTTTTTGATCCTGATCTCGAATATGATATTCTTATTGCATAAAAGTTGAGTTCTGATGGAGAAAATTCAGAATTACGAGGAGAATTCTGGCTTTACAAAAGCATTTTTAATGTCGAGGTGCCCTAGTACACTTTTTTCTCTGTATTATATATATCAAATTGTAGCCCGACAAATTCTCTATCGAATGGTACATTTATTGTAGTGATCGAATGAGAAATGTTGACATAGAATATCTGAGACTTTTTGCATATAGAAGATCATTTTTCATAGCCAGAAGTATTTCTAGACATACTTGACCTCAGAACGGCTATTTTCGTACATGTGATGTACAGAACTATAGTGGAGAAGAAGAGATTTCGAATGATATATAATAATCGTGAGAAATTGCGAAACTGAGAGAGAAAGATCCAATACTACAATCTATCATATATATCAGATGCAATAGAAACTTAATGAAAATTTGATTCGATCAATTTTTTTCTGAGAGTGGTTCTAAGGTCTAGTAAGTACCTAGAAATATTTCCCTCTTCATTCTATATCTAACCTTTGATTAGTCGATTAAATTTCATGGGCCGATTTCATCAAATAATCGCCTCCGTCCTTTGTCCCGAGAGCCCATCTTTTTGGCTTGTGTAATAGATTATCGGTTTCGCTATAAAATACATGAGAATTTTATAATAAAAATTCATTATTTATTAAAATGATAAAGACGAACTTTTGAACACATCTATGTTCATTTTCAAGTCAGAATGACTAGATGAACAGAATTAAAAGATATATATAGAATATATTAGAATGATGGTGTCACATTATTTTGTTCGATGAACAAAAGTATCGAACAAAACGATGAAAAACACACAGAGTGTCTTCATGAATGAAGAATATTAAATTATCATTCTAAGAAATAAAGGTGGAAAAAATACATTGTTAAATGTACAATGTATACTAATTACCTCGTTCTAATATTCTCTTGTTGTTCTGTATATATATCTTTTGATTCTGTTCTTCATGTCACTCTGACTTGAAAATGAACATAGATGTGTTCAAAAGCTCGTCTTTATTATTTTAATAAATATTGAATTTTTGTTATAAAATTCTCATGTATTCTACAGCAGTTCTATACTTTATATACACTCTATTGTTATTTACTCTAAGTGGTTTTCTATTTGTTTCGCATTTCTAAAATTCTGTGGTCACTGCGATACTGCACATCTTTCTGAATCCTATCTATCTTCTATTTTGCAGAGAAATTTATCCGATTATATCACTGTAATAAAACTATGCCTGATATATTGTTTACTTCTTTCAAAAATTTTTTCTTCTCTACCAATAAAACCATATGTGATAGTTCTTTTTCGTTCGTTTTAGTGCAAAAAATAATCTTTAAAGTCGTGGTGTACAGATATATGTCAGAAATATGTTTGCTAAATTTGAATTTGTAAACTTGAATTTTACCTGTAATTAACCAAATTTTCAGTTTAAAAATTATGAACTAATTTTGAAAAGATTCTTTGCATCTAAATGTAGCGCATAAGATTCTCTACTCCTTTACTTTTTTTATAAAAACAAAACAGACTTACACATTGCTCAACAAATCTTGAAGATTCACGTGCATTTGTCACAAGGGGGAAACAGCTGAATTTGATACGTTTTTGAATTTACTTGAATTTAACGAACTAAATTCAGCTGTTTCCCCCTTGATTTGTCACCTATATTATTACAAAAAAAGGAACTAATATAGCGAAACAATACCGAGCCTTATAGACAATGGTTCACCTCCGTTTTTTATTGTCATATGTTACCATGAATATATTTTAGCATAATTAAGATGCACATTGAATGTAGATTTTATGCTAGAACGAATGACTCTTACTTCTTCCAGCTTGTGTTTCTACATATACTCATATCTCGTGTCTACTCATTCTCAACCGATTCTGAAACTGTATTGGTAGTTAACCTGTAAACTTTGGGTGAATGATCTAAAGACATTTATTTAATGAAGTCAGAATCATAGTTAGCCTGTAAATTTTGACAGTAGAGTCTCATGTTCTATATCCTGATCGGGATATAGTCAAAAAACATATAGCCCAATGGGGGATATAAAGTCGATTTTTTTGAATAAAATTCATTGGCGAGTGTTTCCGTCACTCAAGTTCTGGTGGCTGATATGTTATGTTCTATATCATCTTTGCACTACAAGTGCCATATTTACTACTTTTGGGCGGTTTTAAACTACGGCTCTACTGCAAGGAAACTATATCCCGATTGGGATATACAAAAAAGAAGATATTCCAACCGGGCTATATTCTTTAGCATGACCGGGATATGAAAAAAAATATATTTTCAATTATATTCATTGTGAAATTCTCTACACGAACAAATCCAAAATTTTAGTCTACCATGTATATGTGAAAAAGTATATGAAATACTCTGAAAGGCATCCATACGGGAAACTTGGTAGTTTAGAAAACAATTTTATTTGTTATTCTTTGAGATTGAACAAAACAAAATCGGCCATTTTCTAGCTCGCGAAAATCCAGATCGAATTCGTCCGATCGGATCCCTTTAATTCCGGTGATTTCCGGAGATCAGAATCTGTTCAATCCCTTCGTGTTCCGATATTTGATTCCTGAGGATCCAGAGATCGAATCCGTTATCCGGAACCAGTCGGATCCGTCAATTTCCGGTCACCGAAAATTAACGAATCCTGTGATGTGCACTTTATTTTTTTTTCTTTCTTTTCTGTGCGCTTAATCTATTCATCGTTTTATTTCACGACAGGAGCACTTTAAATACGACACTACAGAAAATGAAAAATGAGAAGTTGTTCTTCTCAAATTCTTAACGATATGAGCCATCGCTCACACTGTTGTACATGTGCCAGCTAGTGGGTTCTTCCACTCTCTAGAATGAACAGAGAGACGAACCACTAGAAAATGAAAGAAGAAATTTAAGGTGAAAAATTTTATAACAGAAATCAAGATTAAAATCACCTTTTGCATGTTGAAATGGTCATTTCAACATGCAAAAGGTGATTTTAATCTTGATTTCTGTTGTAAGAAATTTAAGGCTATTTTTAGCCTTAAAACACCTGAAAACTGATCACATTCTGCCAAATCGAGCGAAATTCGATATCTGAAACTCAAAGGATCCGATCGGATCTTTTCCGGCATGGTTGCTGCCAGATTTTACTGAATTCCGACAACTTCCAGCATGTTCTAGTGTTGGATCATCCAACACTAGAACATGCCGGATCCAGGTTGTATCCGACAGGTTCCGTCAGGATCCCGACGTCAGAATCAACGGCCTGGGCAGCTGTCTTTTAGTTGTGCTTCCAATTTCTTTAGATCAAAACCTGTTGCACAACAAAAAGTGTTCTTGTTCTTGAGCCGCTTTTTTCCTTATGAATTTTACTGTGCTGAATTTAGATATTTAGAGCTTCCAGTAAAATGTATAATTTGGTCAAAAATGAAGCTGTTGAGGACGGATTTGTTTTATTTTGATTAGAAAAAGCAAAACATACAGAGATACAAAATTGATCATGTGTAATTACTACGTTTTATTTATCTTTGACGCTTCCGTATCGGTGGGAGAAACTAATTCTGATAATCTCAGGAAATCTGATATCAATCGTGAAGACAACAGATGAAGTTTTTCAATTTTTTTGATGATACTTTTCTAAGATGTAACGGTTCTAAAAGTTTTATACCGGAATGGAACAGTCGTTCGATCCTCTTGCTTATCGCTATTAGAGCGATCGTTTGGAGTTTTTTTAGCGAAAACGACCGTTTTTTCGGACTTTCCAATATTTTTCATCTCGTTCTACTTCTTTTTTGCTTGTTTAATACCAAACGAAAAACATTGAGGCATTCGAATGCATCGACAACGAAAGCAGGCGTGTCGAGCATGGTCGAATATTCTAATGCGTTTCAGGAGACCGAAATGTCGATTCTGTAGTTGAATACTCTACACATTTTTTATACAGATTCGAAAACACGGAGATTTTGTTCTAAGTCTTTTAGAACGTTCCGAGTCTAAAAGCTTTCTTCGGAACAGACGCTTCACCGATCATTTTAAAAATCTTATCAGAATAAAATGGCTCGACCGTTCTCTGTTAACGATTACAACTTTGACACTTCGTACTATTTATGTATCACAATTTTACATGTGAATGTCAAATTTCTGATAAATGAGTTTTCTAGAGAATACTCTATGTTTTTTCTAAATTAAAAATTTCTTGTGTATTTGGATTCAATTGTCTAACTATTTATATTACCTAAGAACGTGGGCAAGTAAGCTAGAAAATCATTCCACAATACAATTGATTTTTTCAATTGGGAGCATGTCTGAGGATCAGTGAGATCACTTTGCCAAAGTAAGTCATTTTAAGTCATAATCATATATTTTGTGTTTTATATCGCGCTTCGATAGGTTTCTTAAAACCGAATGTTTTTCAGAACTGGCTACGACTTAAACTGACTTATTCTGGCAACATTAGATCAAAAACAGCAGGTAAAAGTGATATATACGAAACTTATTTTTCTATTTTTCTGGGAATGAAGGGTTCCAGGACCGAATTTTCTGGTCAAAAATCACAAAATATACGGCATTCGATCTCATTTTTCACATACATTCCAAATACTATTTTCGGTTCATCCTAAAAGACTGTTTTAATGCCGAAATTAGAAAATACTGCCGAAAACATATTGAAAATCCTTTAAATCTAAGTTCTTAATCATTCGATTCGAAAATCATATTTTTTTCTCATTTGAAGTTTTCATCGTTCGAAACATGAAAAACTATCTATATGATCAATTTCCTATTGATTAAAGCTTTCGCTAGGTGATAATGGAAAAAATAGGATGAAAAGTCAGAATTTATCCCGAAATTTTTAGAACCTGTTAACGGAAATAAATATTTTTCAAAAGTTTACAGGTGATATTCGCCAAACTCAGTAGTGCAAAAATGACATCAGTGATCCCGTCAGTAATTGTATTATAGGATGATTTTCTAACATACCCACCTACGTTTTTCGGTTTTCCGTTGAACAAGTAAGAAAACAGTATGTGCATTATATTTCTTTTAGAAAAAATTAATTAACATTTATTATCGTTTAAGGCATCAATAGTTTGTTTTTTTTCAATTAACTTTTCATAATTTTATATATTTTTCTCATTATCAACTTATTTTTCGACAGAATAATATTATTAAACTATTTCATGATATTTAGATAGAATAAATAGAAAGACGACAATTTTTGTTCAATTTAATCGCCTTGATCCAATTGAATTTGATGAGACAATAATACTGTATGGAAAAAAACAACAACATTTTATCATATGAAATGCAATCTAATTTAATAATCGTACTAGATACGTATATTCACAAATTATAGAGAGCAACCATTTAACACAACAGTTTACATTGTAATCAATTTTGTTAAACGCTATTCATCATTACTCAACTACGTATTATAAAAATTGAAAAATATAATCTAATAGTCGGACAGTATTTGATACTCGTGAACTAACATCATATTAGAAAAAACATATACTAAAAATCGGCTAAATTTTAGTAACTATTATTAATAAAATCGAACTGCGAAACACTGAAAAAAAGAAAAATATTTTCCTTGATCTGAAAATAGATTTCATAAGAATTTTGAAATATCAAAAGACTCACTGGAACATTCTGCATCTTCTTACACTTATTTTTTCGAAATTTTGCCGTTAACTCTTCTAGGAAAATTTTTCTGTACAAAGAACTGATAAATCTAAAAAAAAACCTAACTTTTGAATTTATTTGTCACAAACTTTAGTTTTTTTCACTATAAAAGCAGTAAAACGTTTTGAATCCAGGGTTTTAGTCTTATTATGTTACTCAGAATTCAATTCTATATCTTTTGATATATAAACAAAGTTTCTCAATTGAAATCATAGAGAATTCAATTCTCTATTGAATGAGTGTAGAACCAACTCTTTAGACTACTGAGAAGTACCTCAAAAACAAAGAACAAAAGTGGCCATGTTCTTTTAAGCCACCCGTTATGACTTTTTATTAGATCTGTCACTCAAAAAATCTATGATTACTGACAAAAAACAAAACAACCTAATTCTACGTAATAAAGATCTTCTAATAAAAGTTTATGTCACTTCATGTTCAATGACTCGTCTTTTAAAAGAAAAGTCAATAGAACTATTGTTCAAGGCTATAAACAAATTTTTATCTACGCATAATTGAGAATTGATCCATTTAGACTATCTGCCTCGTTTCTTACTAGAAGTTTCGAATTCAATTCTCTGGGTTTTATTTGAGCTGTTTGTCTCATTAACCCAATACCTAGACAATTTTTATGAATTAATGAGAAAAAGAAAACGTTATTAATTGAATATACATATTCAATTAATCTTGAATTAGGTTTTTATTACCTAAAATGAAAGAGATGAAAGAAAGGTGTTTTTTTTGCTTAAAAATACGTTGATATTCTCTTAAACGCACGAACGAGATGATCATTCTATTGACACATAGTCTATATTAATCTAAGTGTGTTAGATGAAGAAGAAAAAGTGGGAAGAAAAAAAAAAGAAAAAGCTTATGTAAATGTTAAACTTTCTTTTATTGTATACAATGGAAAAATGTTCCGGTTTAGCTTTTCTTCTCTTGTTTGATTTGTTTTTCTATACTTTTCTTCCTTTCATTTTTTTCTTCCATTCTATTAAATCCACTTATTAGACTATTTACAATTTACAGATAGAAGAAAGAGATAGGAATAAAAAAAATGAAAAAAAAAAAAAAAGAAAATAAAAAGAGGAAAAATAATATATTAACAGCAAAACTACCATTGATTGATAAGATGATTACTATTAGTAGAGATATAGATATATATTTTTATAGTTAAAACAATAACTGTCTCTTTTCGGTCAATAAGTAGTTAGATATCTGATGGAAAATACATATTCTTTTTGTCAAAATATGGTATGTATAAAGAAAATATAAAATCTAGTGAAATGGAATAATCACAAGTGTATATAAATATTTTCTTATCTAAAAGAGGAAGTTCGTTGAGACATACAAAATATTATATATCTAGAAAATAACCTGTGTCATTCCATTCAACAATATAATTCTTAAACAAAAAAAAAAAAAAAAAATTCACTACATTTGGTAAAATTTGTAGAATATTTTTTTAAATACAGCTGTTTTTGGTTTTTCTTTATTCAAATGAACATCATCATCATCATCATCATAGATATATATATCATTGATATCGAATAAATACGGTAAATTATCATTTTAAACATTAATCAACTATGCATATAAATCTTTCTTACACTTAATTGTCATATCAATTTTTCATGTTTGAATTATTCTTCGATTCTTCAATATATTATAAGTCATAATGCTACAAAAAATTTTTACTATATTAAGAAAATTTTATAATACATCATACATAATTAACATCAAAGTAGCTAAAACCTGAATTCCGCCTAAGGATAAAATATGTTCTCATTTTTTGTATTTTTTTATACTCGAAAGATGATAATACGACAAAAAAGAAACAACAATTCTAATTAGTATTCAAAATATAGACTATTTCAATTTAATCAACAGTGATAATTAGTCTTTTTTAACAAAAAAAAAAAAAGAAAAATTTCTCTTATTCCGTAAAAAAGAAAAAAAAATGAAAAGAAAAAGATATTATATGTATATATATCTCTATGATCAATTTGCACAGCTAAAATATATCATAAAATTACACATGATATATTATTCTTCGTCTATGAATTAGTTTAAACAAATTTTTCAGCATACTGTTTTCATAAAGATTGATTAATCATAATAAACTCTTTCTATCTAAGAATAATAGTCAAATTATCATTTGAGAAGAGACTATTTTAATAAGTGAATTTAATTTTGTATGCATTTTTAGTTTAACTTAGAAAATATAAAATAAATTTCTTTATATTTATTTCATCTCATTGTTTCATACATTTTTTAAAATAAGTCTTATTTTCTCTAATATTATTTGAATTGTTTAGAATGATCATGAATCAAAATAAATCTAATGTATTACTAATTAAACAAGGTTTTATACCCGGTCCAACTTTCTTTAAAAGTTCTTATTTTAATAATAATTTAACTAATAGTGTTCGTTCATCGTATACAATTTTAAATGATCGTTTTAAATCGTCTGATTTTTTATTTTTTCCATTAAATCAAACATTATTTGTATCATTATCAAACGATTATCCAATAACAATGGAAAATATCACAAATAATTCGACTATTATTAATTCTCCGATATTACCATCATCTTTAAAATTTATTCCTCTATTAATTGGCATTATTCTCTTTACAATTACAATTTGGACAATAATCGGTAACATTCTTGTTATTTTAGCATTTTTATTTGATAAACAAATACGACAAGGTGGAATGTCAAATTATTTAATCATTAATTTAGCTGTTAGTGATTTATTATTAGGTATTGCTGTTTTACCACTTTCTGCTTCGTATAGTACATTGAAATTATGGTATTTTGGACGATTTTTATGTGAAATGTGGTTAGCTATTGATGTTTTATGTTCAACAGCTTCCATATGGGTAAGTAAAAATGATTTAAAATGGTGCAAAATACAAAAAAAATTTCACTCAATCATTCAACAAACACCAATTATTTGTTTTATTTGTGTTTTTCAATTTAAAAACCTTCTAGGGTCTATTAATGATTGCATGTGATCGTTATATAGCCACTAATCATCCAATTCGTTATCGTCATCATCGTCATTCGATTCGTATTGCTCTCATTTATGTTTTTGTTGCATGGTTTGTCAGTATTGCTATTTCTCTATTACCAGCACTCTTTTTTGAAAAAAAAACGACCGTTAAATATTCAGCTAGCGAAAAACAATGTGATTTATATAAAGATTTAAAATTTGTTGTTACAAGTTCTATTTTATCATTTTATTTTCCATTGATTATTATGATATTTCTTTATGCAAAAGTTTTATATGCGATTAGACAGCAATCGACAAAAATGAATAGAAAACGTCAAACATCATCGTCAATTAAGCAGAACAATGTTAAAGATACAGAATATCAAAAAACACAGACATTAGCAAAAAATCAAGAAAATAATAATAACAATGATATAATTATAGGTAAGAAAAATGATTTAACATATACTTAAACATTGTAGAAAATATTTATAATCAAACAATGAATCTATTTCATTTAAACTAATATTAGTCTGTTAATATCCGTTTGATGATTAAAATGATGATAGATAAATGACAAGTGATGGTGTTAGAAAAAATTTATTTGATTCTTTATATCATATGTTTGTCATCGATACCATCACGTTGACAACGTTTTTTGACCCCTTGAATCGTCTCTTTATGCGAAGCTAGAATCGAACACACGTACTTGACCTTTGCAAATGAACTGCAAAAAAACATCAATTTCACTGTTCTTTTTCTATATTTGAGTTAGTTCATTTGATTAATGAGTGATTAAAAATATTTTTTTTCCTTCATGGAAATATTTAGAGAAATCGTCTGCCACTATTAATTTGTTTGTTTTCAAAACAAAACAAAAATGACTATTTAAAGATTTTTCTTTTTGTGCGCGTAAACAAATATTTTGAACAAGTTTGTTTTTGTCGTTCTTTTGCCAATTAATAGTTAAGAATAACTTTGTCAATTTTAATGATACGAATTTTCGAGGTATTCACACATAAGTATCTCGTTAATTTAAAAATTTTAAAATAATCACTGATTGACTTTGAAAAACTTCGAAATCGAACTTTCATTTTTGAAAAAGTACCATTGAACTCTATCCTTCATCCACAATCCCACTTCGGTCACTATCTTATTTCTAATTATCAAAACAGTTTATCTCTCGTTAATATTCTAGAATATCAACGAAAAACAAATGAGACAACTTTATCACAAAGTAAAATATTAGATTCTACTTCAAAATTGAATTTTTGTCCACAAATCACAATTGGTATTGATGATCATCAAGAATATTATCAAAATAATAAGCGTTCAAATTATTTTAAATTATTTACACGTCCTTCGATGAAATCGTTTATGTTTTGTTGTTCGAGTCAATCATCTTTAATAACTACTACAGCAGATCAAGAACTCATTCAAAATGGTGAACAATCTCCATCTGGAAATACACCAAATCATTATTTTCGTTTACCACGTCGTGATAGTGATACACAACATCAACAACGTCGACGTGAAATGACACAAGAAGCACGTGTAACACGATCATTAGCCGTTGTTATTGGTTGTTTTATTTGTTGTTGGTTACCATTTTTTACATTGTATATTACACGAGCAGCATGCAATTGTCTTAGTTTTGATGCTATTGAATTTTTTGTATGGTTAGGATATTCAAATTCATCTTTGAATCCAGTTCTTTATGCAATATTGAACAAAAATTTTCGTCTAGCATTCAAAAATATTATTATGTCTATACAAAAATTATGCTGTCGATTTAAAGTTTCTTATTAAGAAATAATAATACAAGAATCGACAATAAACATAGAAAATTCTGTAGATCGGTTTAAGTAAGGAATTTGAACGAGTCATCATTTTCAGCAAAACTTCATAGTCAATTTGACCTAAAAGTTTTGAATTTACATATGGCTTGGATTCTAATTCAGGATTATTCAAAGATTAAGAAGTATGATAAAAATATTTTACAAAATACATTTATTTAAAAGCGATCAATAGACATAAATCAGTTTTTTTAGCTAAAATATGAATGCTTATAATTATATAAAGAAAGATTATCTCTAAGTAGAATAGTTAAATGTAAAAAAAGGGTATGACTTGAGAATTACACTTTCTGACTGAAATTCACTCTCTTGTCCAGTTCATTTTGTTAATTCATTAAATTTTTTATTGTTCTATTTATCAAAACTCATATTTCTAATTTTTATTTGTGAACTTTTAATGTGTGAACTCTCCTATCGTTATCTTTTATATTAAAATGAATTAAGAAGAACTAATTTAACAAGAGTTTTTAATTCATACTATGAGATCGAAAATAAACGTCGGTATTCCGTTTTATTTATTTTTCTTACAGAATAAAAACAGACAAATTTCTTTTGATCATATTTCAGAAGTTTATTATACAGATGAAGAGGAGAAAAATACAAATTTTCTCCTATTATGAGTGGAGAACGATAGAGATAGAAAGAAAGAGAGAGAGAGAGAGAGAGAGATACATAGAACAGAAAAAATGATAAATCAAATGCCAATATATCGTGCATATTAATTAATAGAGATAAAAGCCCGTAAACTCAAAATATTCGTACTTATCATTATCAGATCTATAATCTAGAATTCAATTCATATTCCATGTTTTATGGTAGTGTCTGGTTTGTGATAGACATTGGAAAACAAATTAATATTAAAAATATTCTTTTATCATTGCCAAAGGTAGATAATACGTATTTTTACAAGTATATAGGATAAAAATGAAATTAAACATATCTCTTCATTTTTTTATTCTCAAGAGATAGTACAAAGATATAGAAATAAAACTAATTTTCTAATTTTTACTTTATTTAATTTATGATATAGTTTGTGCTTTGAGATTTAGAGTGTTTACTATTATAAATATTCATCTCGAGTATTTTGAATATTAAAAGTTTGTTTTTTAATGAAATAAATGTATTATTATCTTATTAGCTGACCTGTATAGAAGTACAATAGGTCAATAATCGAATCATATCAAAAGTCATCTGTGTCTATTACTAATATTTTCTATCGTTTCAAATACTCAACAAAATTTACTTACGTATGACATCTTAATAAGAATCACTATGCATCCATTTGTCTCCACAGAGAGAACAACTAATTTTTTATTAATGAAAAAAAAAAACATGACGAAAAATTAAGTCAGAATTGTGCAAAATTTGCAAGTAAAATTTGTATAGATTCACTAAACTCTTCTATTGACATCTTAGAAAAGTCAACACCTATGGGAATTAATTCGATCAAAAATGGGTACAAAAATGTTGAAGAAAATTTTTTAATACACTCAAATAATAAACAATCCCAACAAACAAAAAGCAGCAGTCATATTTTACTATACATGAAACGCTAAAACTCATTCATTTTAAGTACTACCTCATTCCATAAAGATATATTTTTCAATTCTCTTTAGTGAAATAGTGTAAAATATATATATAAATATAACAACACATCTATACATATATGTGGTTTAATTATTTTCAAACAAATAACAAACAAACAAACGGTAGTATTATTTGTATGTAATAGAAAAATATTGTATAAAAATATTGCGATTGGATTTTCTACGTTATTACTATTGTATATATCTGTTGAGTATAGGAAATAGATTTATCAAGTTAAGAATAGGAAGAAAAAGTCTTTTTTCTCAAGTACTAGAATAACAAAAATGTAATAAGTTTTGAAAAAGCGGGAACTCGATCATTAATTTAATTATATATCTTTTCATTGAAAAATAACAGCAACCATCTTGAAAATCTAGTGTTCCAAAACTGAATTTTTATTTTGAACTAGAGAATAATCAAAAAAAGTTCTACTATTTTATAGCTCGATATGCTTGAATTATCAAGCAATTGTACTCAATCAACAGTTAACAAGCACAAGTTTGTTGTCTTTTTACTCATAACTGAAGAATAACAACACAAAAGAGTGCAAAAACTACAAAATACTCTCTATTTTTTGTTTTGTTTAGAAATGATAAACATTGGTGGTTTACAATTGTTCCTTAAAGATAGATAAAATGAACCGACGTTTATATGACAAGTAGAAACAATAAGGATTATTATCCAGAAGTTATATTTCATTTATTTAATAGTCTATCTTACTACTGTATGATGTCTTTAACACATTAGAAAGAAAATATAGAGATAAATAAATCATTTGTTGTAAATGTTCTCTTTTTTTTCTTTTCACAATAGTGAAAAAGAAAAGAAAAAAATAATGAATAAACAAGCTAATTTGGTTAACTGACTTGATAAAATACGATGAAAATTATTACCATAACTCTTACGCATATTTCTAACCTTCTATTTTCCTCATTAAAAACAAATAATAGTAGTTCATGTTTTATATGATTCAATTTTAGTTTGAGTAAATCTGTTCAATGGATGAAAATCATCTGTCTTAGATTTGTTAAGTCTTTCTTCTTATAATGTTCATTGAACCATACAACATTCTAAACAGGAAAGAAGAAATATAACTTTATTTAACCTTCTATTATAAACGTCTATTAACAACTTCATAATTTGTTTCTAACAAATGAAAAGCATATAAAATATGATTCTTCATTTCAGATTTAGCGATAGCGGAAAGTTATGAATAATCAACTATAACTCCAAATGAAACTCATAGTTATTCATCAAATAGAGGGCACAAAAATAGTATGATTTCTTTTTGTTTGTTCTGAAGTTCTTTACGATTATAAATCCTAGTGTCGTATAAGGTCAAATAATTTATTTATTACGTTGAGTTTGCACCACATATTGAACAATTCATCTGTCCACAGTACAAACACACAGTAATCTTGTCAGAAATCAATTTTTACAAATATCACAAATAGAAATGTGTTCCAGACATTTGTTTATGCATCATTAATTATCTTTCTTCTGTTAGACCGCAATATACCTAGACACTCTGTATCCGATCTAGTTTTTTCACATAAACAGCTCACTCGAGAAGGTAACCAATGTGACGGCAAATAGTTCTCTTTCAATGTCAAATTTTAAAAGGAAAAAAATCTCGCATTCTAACATTCTCCAACGATCAGTGGAGACAATGTGGATGATAGAGATCTGTTAAATCTCGTTGGTTACCGTAGTCAACTATGAGGATAGTGAACTGGCTGCTATTTTCGATGATTTTGGTTTACTATAGATCCACCAGAGCACAGTGAGCTTGAACACATAGGTACCGCAAATAGGCATGCACCAATTCTTTTTTGAAGATTATTGGAAAAAATGTCTAATTTTGAGACTATTTATTTTAAATGCTTTTTGCACACCTAGGATTGTTCGGCAGGTTTTTCTCTACAAAATGCGGTATAATAACGTTTGTACTTGCATTTGAGAAGGCGAAAACAAGGAAAATATTAACCAATTCCGACCAATTCCAATTTCAATTTTACTTTTTACAAAATAGCCTATAGTGTTTAATTTAATGTTGATGCAAAATTTCCGAATAGCCTGTTTTGTAGAGAAAAGTCGATGCTACAATTCTACATTATGGATAAACATTGGTAACAAATAATTTGAGAGATACAATTATTTTTGCAGATGCACCAAAAAACCAAGCCTAGAATTGGTGCATGCCTAATCTCAAATGTTCAAGATAACGACAACGACGTCTCAAAACTTCTAAATGCAATTATCTCTGAATAATCGTGTTGTTTTTTGTTTCTGAAAAATATTTCGGTTCCTATTATTGATTTGACATATAAATGAAAGATAGAATGACTGATTCAAAATGAAAACCCTGTTCTTCATTTTTTAACACGGATTGATATCGTCAGTGCAAGAGTCCCACCAACTTTTAGTCAAACGTTTTTCGAAATCCGAACGTTTTCCATTCGCTCTTGCTTATGACCCATGAGATATCTCCCGGTACGTCACTTACGGACAGAGAGAGCATTGCACCAACAAATACTGGTCAAACTTAGATGCTAAAAAAATTACAGTTCACCGATGCATGACATTCATACCCTGCTTCATGATATCCTCAGTTTTAAAACTCACGCTCATGAAGTATTAATTACTCTTTAATCATCTCCACTTTCGTCTTTATCCAGTCAAAACAAAAACACTCAATCTACTCAACTCACTCATTGCTCGACTTGTCGAAGCTTCTCTTCGTACAATTCTCTTCTATCGCCATCCAACTGCGATAAACTATCAAGATATTCCCTGATCTTTCTTTCATAGCGTTTCGCATCCACAACTATCCACAAATCACACAATGTCAACATACACCACTTGTTCATCGGCTCCACTTCGTCTAGTTTCTCGAACGTGTCCAAATGATGTCCGAGTGCATCCTTCTTGTTGATCGAGAGGAACTGTTTCACTAGCCATCGGTAGTAGAACCACGCTGCTTGATCAAAACAGTCAGTGTACACCGCATTTGACATCAACTCAAACTCAGAAGTCAGAATCTCCTCTCTATCAGACACACCAGATGATAGAGTAAACAGCAAACGCTCCAAATACTTCGTTCGATAATGCCACGCTGAATAGTTGGACAAGTTTTGACCAATCTTCACACGCAAATAATCAAGTTCTTGACGATAAAATGAGAGCAGATCTTCTTGATGCT
>CAJNOQ010005027.1:0-16197 GCA_905250885.1 Didymodactylos carnosus | reverse complement strand
ATTATAATTTATCTAAGTTTTTTCCTGTTGATAATGCGTACAGTTCGCCACCATAACTTATGACTGCAAGGAAGCTTTTATATGCAATATCAAGTGCTGTTCTGTTAACATTCCATTTTATTAATTTCATATAATTATAGGTATCGTTTGTTGTACCAGGGACTTCGTGCACATGCGTGTCCCACGATAGGCTAGGTGTTTATGATAGACCTAAGTGTTTGGACAGCATTGCTTCTAGCAAAATTTGATTCCTTATGAACAGCGAAAGTTTATATTGTTTTAAACATGCTAGATTAACTTAAGCTGTCTCCAAGGCCATCAATGAATATGAGAAACAACAGAGGAACAAGAATGCTCGCCTGAGGAACTCCACAGTTGACGGTCTCGTCGTCCGTGACGCACTCGTTGACTACTGTCCTAATTTTCCTGAGGTAGAAATAAGTTTTTAACCACTATAAAACTCGTGCTGACACACCTGTTTGCCTTAGTTTAAACAGCAGTCGTCCATGTCAAACAAAATCAAATGCGCGCGAGAAGTCTAAAAATACCGCTTTCACAAATTTGTTATCCTCTACAACTTCGTTAATGTAGTGAATGTGCGTGATTAGTTGATTAACACATGAGTCCTTTTTAACGCAACCAGACTGGTTAGTTATGATTAGTTTGTTGTTAAATAGATAAGAATATAGATATTTGAAGTTGACTCACTCCATTATTTTGCCCAAAACGGGTAAGAGTATAATGGGCCTATACCTGACAGTAGACTAAAAAGCTTGTGATGAAATTTTAAGATATGGTTATCGATAGAGTTTCAAGTGCTAAACAAATCCATTGATTTTTGAATGTCTAAAAGAACAGCACTTGATATTGCATATAAAAGCTTCCTTGCAGTCATAAGTTATGGTGGCGAACTGTACGCATTATCAACAGGAAAAAACTTAGATAAATTATAATCAGCTCAGTACCAAAGTATAATAACGGTGACAGGCGCAGAAGTTTTATATTATCAAGGAAAGAAAAGAAGAAAAACAAGTTAAATAGATGAAGAGAACAAAAAGAAAGAGGCGGACCCCTGTATCATTTTGTCTATTCACCCATAAGAAAAGATGCAATAGTACATAAATTGTTGAACATAAATAAAGTTTTATACTCAGAAAAGAGCTACTTATAGTCCTCATAGAAACATCCTGATTTTTAGTTTCTGTGAAGACAGGATGTTTCTATGATGAGTATAACTTAGCTCTTTTCTGAGTACCCTGAATGAATAGAAAATGAATATGAATAATAAGCATTCTTTCTAAGTAAAATAGTTTCAATGGAACATCTGGAAACGTATTCATATAATATGAAGAGCAGAAAGAGCTGAAGGATGGAAACAAGCAAACAAGATATATTGATCACAAACAAGAGCGAATCAATTTATATAACGGTTTGGGAGGAATAAGCTAAACAGTTTCAAAATAATCAAACATATTTGTGTTGTAATATGCAACTTCACCAGTGTTCCCAAGAAATATTTACGGCTTATTGTCAGTTACAAATGGTATTGTTGTAAGTTGATTTTATTAAAAAAGAAAGTTATGTGCAGTTTGTATTAATCTGATCATAAATCTCAACCTTTTCGATAAAGTAAAAATCAAAAGACAGATAGAATGTCAGTACGATATAAGGTAACCCTAGAAGTATCAAAATGGGTCTCATGAGACCCTAGTTTCGGTATTTTTCCAATCACAGTTTAAAAATTTTGTTTTTAAGTTTAAATTTTTCAAAACTAACCTGTTTCTTGCTAGAAATGATTTCTGCACTGTGTTCATGTAATAAAAATATAATTTGCTGCAATTTATGTATTTCTTTTGTATTTTACAAAACGGGTCCACTGGAACCCATGTTGGTATCCAAACAGGGTTGCCAGATATCCCCCCATAAGGGGGACAGTCCCACATTTAGAGACCTGTCCCACCGGGTGTCCCCCTTTTCGAGGATGTGCTCTTTAGACTGTATCCAATGGACACTTCGCTTTTGTATTACGCTTTCATTTCAATAGATCTTTAGCATTTAGTGCTTTTTCTTATCACTCTGTATGATAGATATATCTACCTACATGCAATAAAGATAAATCTTTCTGTCTTCCTTTCACGCCTTTCAGGTCACACCATTAAACTAGAAGTGAAAATGGAACTTCTTTATGCAACTGACTATAAGAAAAGAAACAAAATCGAATTTAACAACATTTGTACATATTTTAAATTCAAAATTTACATTGTGTTCCTAGCGCTAATTATTTCGGTTTTTATGCGTATCTAATTACTACAGAATAATAGCAATATTCAATAGAAATAAAAGAATATACTCATGTGCCTTTAATTTTCTCAATGACATTGCACGACAAATAATGTGTTTTGTGTTGTGCCGCTTTGTAGTAAAAACAGTCCCCCTTTACTTTTATTTTAGTTGGCATCCCTGTATCCAAAGTTTGAAAATTATTTTGATACTTCCAGGGTTAAAAGAACGAATCAAAACGTTATCAAAAATAATATTGAAGTAAGAAACGGTAAAATGCTTCCTCGCGTGCAATAGGTTTCGGATGAAAATCATTTGGGTTCTTGGAATAGATGGCGAACACTAGGCCTGTAATAGAGTAGCGACTAGGTCTCCGGAGATCAGGTTTCTGGGGAAATTTTCTTGTTCAATCATTTCATCAAGTTGAAAAAAATCTCAGTGTAACTTGTAAATTAATTAGATTTATTTAGAAAGGCTGAAATTAATAGGTTATACACAGTTTATCTTGCCCTACAGATGACTCACCGAGAAATGTTTTTGGAGTTTTACGTCGGTTTGGTAGAAATCAAGTTTCACAAAGATCAGCCTTTCAAAATCTAAGAGCAAGCTCGATGTTAATATTCACAATCAGCGCAGTAAATTACATGTAATTACTTGATTTCTCAATAAAAAAAAGCCTAAAGGACGGTCCATACGTCGTGAGGCATTACTGAAGGTTTCAAAGTTTCAGTTGGACCCAAAACGTTTCACAGTTCAAGCAAGGGAAAGAATTCTGACTAGTGACTTAGAGTTTGTGAAGAATTAGCAGGAACTATTCTCGCTTTTTAGTAACCAACAATGGAAGTTGCTAGTCGAATACATATCCTTTCGGGCATCATTCCCTTTTTGACACTTGTTATTTTCGCGTTGATGGCTGCAGCACTCGGTGTCATTGTTAAAGTTGCGAATAAACAGGATGATGCAACAGCAGTCACAACAACTACAACGGCAACAACATCGTCATCTACCTTAGCTAACAATTTAGTTACTTCCATCACTGTTGATCAAATGATGTCTCATCTAAATGAATTTCAAAAAATTGCAGATAATAATGGGCGTACACGTGCTATTCATACTAGAGGATTCGAACTGACACTGGATTATATCACACAGTATCTGACGAACAATACTAATTTAAAAGTTCATCGTCAAGATTTTAATTGGAGTACATTCAATTTGACTGACATCCCAACATTTAGCTCAAATATTAGTGGTGTGAATAAGATCTACACTAGGGGTGTTGGAGCAGATTTCTATGAACTAATATATTTTCGTAATTCATCAACAAGTTCAGTATCAGCTCGAGTAACTATCATACCGCGCTATGGTTGTAGTCCTTCTGATTGGAATACACTAGATATCACTGAAACTGTTGCTTTGGTTGCTGGCGGTGGTGGTTGTCTTTACCGGGTGAAAGCACAATTAGCCCCGTCGAATCTAAGCGGTCTATTGATTTATAACTCTGTTGGTATGTCTGCCGTCGCATCAAGTGTTAACCCAAATATAACATTCCCCGTTCTATCTGTATCATATGGAGTTGGCATGGAACTGAAGAATGCGCCAAATAATATGTTAGTAACAATTCAACTTACAGCTGGAAAAGAGCAAAAACCAGTTGGAAATATATGTGCGGATACAAGAACGGGTAATGTAACTCAGACGATTTTAATCGGCAGTCATAGTGATAGGGACCTTTGGATATTACGAGATTAGTTTTAACCATTCGTCTACCAGTTGTGTTAAACCCTTTGTTGTCCAAACACTGGTTTACCTACACTTTTTCTGAAAGTGGCATCCATCTTGGTTTCGTATTTGAGTTATACAGCGACTAGTCTTTTTATTGAGCAACACATCTGTTAGACACTTGCATACACAAATTCGCTGAAACAGTTTTCGCCTATTCAGAAATAATAGCGTTATGATTACATAAGCAAACCTAGAAGAAAAGCTCATTCAGACCAGGAAGTGTGTGAAGCGAAGCTTTTCGATCTCGATCGCGTACTTTTCCAGAATTCCCCTTTACAGCATCACAAGAACTTTCTCTGCTTTTTTGCATCCAAAGGTAGTTTATATTGCTGACGGAGGTCTTTGCGAAACCTTGGATAATTTTTTCTCAAAATAAAGAGTGTGTTGCTCATCTTTTTCACATTTTTCAGTGTATTTTTTAACCGCATATTTCTAGTCTACTTCTACCTTTCTGCAGTGAGAAGTGATCGTTTGCTGACCCTCTTGACCATTTGAGTCGTCATGTAATGTCCGAACAGTTCCTAGTGTACCAGCTGGACCAGGAATCAATGATAATGGTGAGATATACCGTTTAAACTCCTGTCTCTTTTTAAAGCTTTCTCTTCCTAGGCAGTGGTAGTGCAGCTAATCTTGTTCTTGCTACGAACATAGCTCGATTATTTAACAAGTCAGTTGACCGAGCGTACAAATATCGCGTTCGGTTCTGTTGGTGGGGTGCTGAAGAAGTTGGCCTTCGCGGAGCTGAATATCACCGTGATATGGCAAGACAAAATACAACGGTCGGCGAACGTATTTCAGACTATTTAGTTAATTTGAACTATGATATGCTTGGTTCACCAAATTATATGTTTGGCATCTATAATGGAAGCAGTGCTCCTAATAATACACCTGCATATGCAAAACCTGGTAGTATTAAACTGTCAGAATTATTTCGTGATTGGTTTACTAACCACTTATTGCCATGGACTTATACTGATGTCAGTGGAAGAGCAGATTATGGGCCATTTTTGGAAGCCGGTGTTGTTGCATCAGGATTGTTTTCCGGAGCTGAGGGTATAAAATCGAAAAGTGAACGCGATTACTACGATCAAGTTTTGGGTTCATCTCCAGGGGGCATCGTTGCAACGGCATATGATCCATGTTATCATTTGGATTGCGATACAGTGCAAAACATAAATCAATTTGCATTACAAAGAATGACACAGGCTGCTGCATATGTTCTGGAATTTCTTGGACGATTAGATAATCTTGAAGATTGGCTGTATCCTGATGGACGACCTGGAGGAATGTGGAAAACAGCGTACACTTTTTAATCACGACTTTTTTTCATTTTGCTGAGAAAAGGAAGTAACTTTCATTCAGACTGAATGTACAAATATAACTTCATTCTAAAAACACTTTAAAAACAAAAAATGCAGTCTAATCGTATTTAGTCTCTTTTCCCGTTTCGGAATTATGAGCAACAATAGAGAGAAAACATACCTTTTTCTTCAGGCATTGTTTTTCCGTTTAAATAATGACAGTTTTTAATTTGTCCCGTTGTGAATATGAATAAGTAACCTTTTTTTCTCACAACACTTTCATCAGAAAAGAAAACAAAAGTTAATCCATTCAAAAATATCACTCAAGCAGAGCTGTATTACTAACTATTCTAAGAATTAAGAATTTTCAATGGAGATTTGTGAGACATTTAAAAAGACTTCGACTAATTTAAAGCAATGTTCAAGATGTAAGATTAGTAAATATTGTTCTATTCAAACAATCAATTGGACATATCACAAACTCAGATATACTGCTACAAAATCAATGGTTGTAGCAGAAGCACGGTAGTCTCTGAACCCGAACTTCGTAGGTGTTTAGTTTCACAGATCTGAGACTTGTGGGATTATAACATCCAAAAATTTGTTTAATGTGAATGTGCACATAGAAAATTAGTAAAATTTTTTAAAACTTCATTCGCTTTGGTCTCCGATCCAGTCTCGATCAAGAATCCTGAATAATATGGTAGGAAAAGGAAATCTATTTGGGGTCCAGTTTGAGCTCATATGTCAGAAAAACGATCCGTGCTACTCTTTGTTGAGATACCGATGATTCAATTCAGTTTAAACTAACGATAAGTCGGAAAACAGTTTTTCTTTAATTGCTAGTTAAATGTTTATCATTCTTTTTATGAACAGGGCAAATCTGTCCTAGTTTGAAACAATGTGTACAGCGTTTTGAAACAAACAGCGATAAAAGTGCCGCTTTTCAAGATTCTTTTTATCCAACGATAATCCGGAAATGGAAGGAACTCTCTACAAAATCAGCGTCGGTATGTGTAAAAATAAACGGTTTTATATTCAAAAAAGAGCTAAGAGTCAGCTTAATAGGCAACCATTTAAAAAATACCATCGACATCTAGTCGACGTACAGAAGCCCTCTTTTGCCGCTTAAGAGTAGATTTGCGGCAGTTAAACCTTTATCTGTTTCAAAGAAATTGTGTTTCATCTCCCTACTGCCTCCACTGTTTGTCTCTGTCTCCACCAGTGTCCTTTAAAGAAGACTGTAATCATTTTCTATTTTCTATTGTAATCATTTTCGATTGCTCAAACGTCCTGATTAATCAATTCAAAATACTAAATATTCCATTTAATAGAAATACCATTCTATTAAGATCATCCTTGAACAAAACTAACTATTTCAAAATATATGAAGCAGTTTGTCAATTTATAACTAACACCGCACGTTTTAAATGATATTCGCAATTCCGTCGTGCTACCAAAACTTCCGTTTCGCCGCATTGTAAGGTGCCGGCAATGCGAATTTTCAGTAAAAAATTCTTTTTCGTGTTTTCTTTACATCAATGGATAGAGCTTGAGCTGCTGATCACAAAAAACTACTTTTTAGCCTTAGCAAATGCTTCCTTCTGGTCGAAAAATAAGAAATACTCGAAAGGTGTCGTTTTCGAGAAAAACACGTTCTTTCTCGAAATGTGCAAAATTTTTTTATTCATTCTTCTGTTTTGCTTCTGAACATAATTTTTCCAGATTTAGCATAAAAAGCTGAATATAAGACAGTTCTTAAATCGACTCTGGACCCCAAACCCTACCGATGGTGGCGTTTCGAATCGCGTCGAGTGCACCACATATTGGTCGATTTTGTAAACCTATCTAGTTTTTCTACGTAAGTGATAAAGTCAAATGTTTTATCTCATTCGACTCATCATACCACCACTTACAAAGTTATGTATCCTTTTTTTTTCTTTTCTTTCCTGTGTTGAGAGAAGTCACTTTTACTGTTATGATACGATAAGGGTGAAGGTCATCTGTGAATAAAATGACTGTTTTCTCTTCAAACCGAGTGAAAATCGCTTCAAATAGGTAAAAACTAATGGCGAATCGGATGGACATATTTTCGAGATCCTTAGAGGATCTTCAAAGGGTCTCTAGAAATCCTTTTCTTGAAAAGACATGGTATAATCAAAAACGTCAGTATCATGTATGTTTCTTTAAGATACCATCTTAGCTGAAGTAAGGTAGTTTGGTATGCCAAGAGGAAGCAAAAGAAGAAACCAAGCACAAAGTGCATTATCTCATCGCTGGTCAAGTGCAAAGGTTTCATCTTCAAGCGAGTCATCCAGTGAAGAATATAGTATGAATATTGATGATGAAGAATTACCTTTCAATGAAAAACTTTGTCTGACCGATATAGGGATGCTGCTGAAATGTGCAAGTCGAAATGTGACACGAAATATCTTAGCACTTTGCTTTATATGTCTTTACGTTTCTTCAACATTAAATGGGAAGATGTCGATGAGTATTTGAAGAGTATTGGTTTTATGACCACGAAAACTTCTCATAAATGGGCAATAGTGTTTATCAAAGGTGATTATGAAGACTTTTCAAATGATTTACGTGGTGGCAAACAAACGGACTCCTTTTATGATACATTTCCCGAAATTAAATCAGATGCTAGAGCATTCGTTGTCCAAGCATGTTCGCCAAAATCAGCGGAGTATAAAGCAGCGGACCTGGCCCAGTTTATCGATACAAAATATTATGAACTAATCGGAATTCAAAAACAAATTGGAGATGATTTGATAAGATCGGAAAGAAGTTGTCGTCTGGACCTCCGTAGGTGGGGAGCTAAATTCGAAGCGAATTCACAACGTCCATATTTTGAAGGACATGAAAGAGATGATGTGGTGAAACATCGTAATGAGTTTTTTAGTTATTTTCTAACACATAAGGATTCTTATTACACCATTACTGATGGTGACACACCTATGTGGAATTTTCCAACTCAAAATTCTCATAGAATACTTATATGTAAGCACAGCATTTCGAACTTTTTAAATACAGTTTATCGTTATTGTTTTCTTTTTTGCCTTATCTAGTTCATGATGAATCAACATTTAGAAGTGGTGAAGTTAGTCCAAAACGGTGGTTTTCCAAAGAGAATATACCGTTTTTCTCGAAAGGACGTGGTCGAAGTCATATGGTGCTGATTTTCTTGTTCAACATCCTAGTGGACCATTTTTTCAACTTAGTGAAGATGAATGGAAACTAGCACTTACAAAATATAAATCATTAAGTGCCGATAATGATGTTAATTATCTGACTTAACGATCCTGGAACAGTTTGAAAGATTATTTCAACTGTTAGAATTTAAACAAAAATACAAGCATGATCAGATAGAAATCATTGTCGACAACGCAAGGACTCATACTACTAAGGCATATTCATTACAAGACTTTGCTAAAGGTATTGGTAAACGGTGTCCGATCGATCAAATTGAATATGTCGATAAAAATGGTGTAACAAAAGTTATCGATTGTTATTTTAAACAGGAACCATACAAAGATCAATCAAAAGGTTTAGTTGAACTATGTAAAGAATTAGATGTACAATTACCAGCTAAGGTTAAATTGGATGAAATTCATAAAATACTTTCAAAACATCGAGCCTTTCAAAATGTAAGTGAAAGTCATTCCATATTTTGGAAGATATTTCATCCTACATAATTTGCTCTATTGTCTAGGTCACAAAACTCGAGATGCTAGCGAGCAACTATAATGTCAAGATTATATACTGCCCTAAATATCGTTGTGAATTAAACGCAATCGAAGATCTTTGGTGCAATCAAAGGCATTTGTTCGTTCACGTACAGATCAAAGTTTTGAAAAACTGATAAAATTAATAGCGGATTCTCGTATACATTTTGTCGAACGAAATATTGCATTAAAATTATTTCGCCGATTTTGGCGTTCAATCGAAGCATATTCTCAAGGTCAAACATATGCTGATGTGCTAAAGTTGTTTTTCAGTCAACTTTGCAAAACATCAGTCCAATCACATCGTAGAATTTCAAATAAAAACATAAACGAATCTTAATAAACATATTATTTTTCATTTCAGTACATTTATTGAGTGTGTTTCCGTTCATATTATATACCCAAGCATAAAGAATCATTAATATATCCATTAAAGATCATAAAATATCGATTCATATCACAAAACTATGTCTTTTCAAGAAAAGGATTTCTAGAGACCCTTTGAAGATCCTCTAAGGATCTCGAAAATATGTCCATCCGATTCGCCATTAGTTTTTACCTATTTGAAGCGATTTTCACTCGGTTTGAAGAGAAAACAGTCATTTTATTCACAGATGACCTTCACCCTTATCGTATCATAACAGTAAAAGTGACTTCTCTCAACACAGGAAAGAAAAGAAAAAAAAAGGATACATAACTTTGTAAGTGGTGGTATGATGAGTCGAATGAGATAAAACATTTGACTTTATCACTTACGTAGAAAAACTAGATAGGTTTACAAAATCGACCAATATGTGGTGCACTCGACGCGATTCGAAACGCCACCATCGGTAGGGTTTGGGGTCCAGAGTCGATTTAAGAACTGTCTTATATTCAGCTTTTTATGCTGAATCTGGAAAAATTATGTTCAGAAGCAAAACAGAAGAATGAAGTAGAAAATTTTGCACATTTCGAGAAAGAACGTGTTTTTCTCGAAAACAACACCTTTCAAGTATTTCGTGTTTTTCGACCAGAAGGAAGCATTTGCTAAGGCTAAAAAGTAGTTTTTTGTGATCAGCAGCTCAAGCTCTATCCATTGATGTAAAGAAAACACGAAAAAAAAATTTACTGAAAGTTTGAATTGCCTGCACCTTAATATACAAAAAGCTTTTCCTCTCAGTACATAGGTACCCTGAACTTAGTACATTCACTACGGTGGCTAGATGTAATCCATGTATTTTATTCATCATCATCAGAATGCTTTAGAGAACCTTGTTTGACTTCAGAAACAATAAAATATTAGTTCAGCCAGTCCCCACTTTTCAGCAAAGATGTTGGTACAACTTATAAAGAAGATAGACTTTTGATGAAATTCGAAAAATAACAGTGAACGGAACGGAGCAAAATCTCAGGTTTTCTCAGAATGACGCAAATCTTTTGGTTTCTCGGTAGTCTTAGTATTTTGAGAATTTCTCCCTCAAAACTTGATCGAAGTCGAATAAAATGGTGAAAATTTGAAATCAGCGCAGTCAGGAGTACCTGGGTATGTAGCTTTCGACTGAAAAACAAGATAGTGCTCCATTTTTGCGTTGCAGGCACCTTACTTTCAGATCATTTTTCGTGCTCTTGCTGTGTACAGAGTAAAGAGTTTAACTCTTACACTAGTTCTGCTCAAAACAAGGAGGCATCTCAATTGTGACTGTTAAAAACCGTTTGCAATTGCAATGGATTAGCAGCCGACTCTAATTGTCCATTATGGCGCTAGGTACAAGATTGCCGTTTATTTCAACATCAAACAAAATTCTATCATAGAATGCAACTGTTGATGAGTTTCAATGTTCGTTTCTTAGTGAGAGAAATCAAAATGCTAAGCAGCATTTTTACATTCCTCCGGTATGTCGAATGCATCCGGATCAATAATTTTCGGTACGAAATTTGTTACTGTCGTTGAATTGACCGTAGCTAAAATAACGAAAGGGAAAAGTAGTGACCGGTATTTTCACATTACAGAATTACTCACCAGGGTTTTGAGAGTAAGAATGTCCACTTAATGGGATGCATAAACCATCACTACTAACTGTAAAATAAAGAATCGCTTCATCCTTTGTTATAAGCCATGTATCACCGACAATTTGTTTGTCACCATACCCGTACGTAGATGAGTATTGATACACTGCCGTCTCTATAACAGAACAAAAATAAATCGTGTTGTTATTGACATGAACAGAAAAAAGGGTGAAAAATGTTTTTAGATACCTGGAATACAATACAATGGTTTTAGTGTTATTATTGATTTATAACATTGTTTTGTATCTTGATCTATTGTATACGTTTGACCATCTTTCATATTTTCAATGATCCACCAATTTGATTTTTGACCATCTGGTACTGAAACCGCTTTGCCTTTCAGTGCAACCAGGCCGCGATCCGAATCGTATGAAAAATTGTAGTTTGACTATTCAGTTAAGTAGTCATAGTTCAGACGCAAGTATCTCTAATAGGAATGACTTACGTGTGAACTGTATGGTTTACCATCGGGCAATATCATACCAGTTGATATACTCATTTGTGAACTATGTTGTTTCGGTAAACAGCACGGTTTCGGTTCATTTGGCGATGATCTTGTCAGTTTGCCATTTGAGCCGGTAACAAGAATAGCAAAGGTGGCAAAGACTGCATAGTAAAACATGCTAAAATCGTTGTCCATTTGTGAAGGAATGAAAATATGTGTTTTCGTTTATATACGACCGAAATAAAAGATGGTAAATATTTGTCTTAGATTAGTATCTTGCATCTATCATGAACCATATGGACCATATTGTTCCGGGAAGGCGGTCAAAATTTTGCTCAGAAGAAAAGTCACGACGCGCCAAGAAAGTGATGCTGTCACTCTTCTGGATCTCATAACATTTTCCCTGAGCAAATTTCCACCACATTCCTAGAAAAGAATTATCGGAAAGGTTGAGATCTACACGATCCACTAGTTTGTTGGTTCTGTGGCCATACAAACAAGACAAAACAAGCTAATTCTAAAAATTCCTTCCAAAAAAGTAAATGTGACACCCTTAATCATTATTTTCATATTTAACGTGTGAGCTTTAAAGAATGAGTCGCACTTATTTTCTTTTTTTGAGAATTATAACACAGAATAAAGACTTCGTTATAAGTTCATTCGCTATAGAATTGCTTGCGTTACAATACTGCTGACTTTGCTTTTATAAAAAGTTTTCTTTCCGGCGTAAAATTTAAAAGATTAACACTTACTCAATCGTCAAATTGCAATATCCTGTTTTCTGCAGACGTCTATCGACTTAACTTATGTAAGCTAATGCTCCTCAACACCGATAGTAAAAGTGAAGTATTTAGCATCAATAGATAGAGAATTTTGTGCTCTATGCTTCCACCCCCTTTTTCTGACCCTCGCAGTTGGACGATTGAGTAAGTGTTAATCTTTTAAATTTTACGCTGGAAAGAAAATATTTTCATAAAAACAAAGTCGGCAGTTTTGTAGCGCAAACAATTCTCTATCGAATGAGCTTACAACGAAGTCTTTATCCTGTGTTTAAATTCTCAAAAAAAGAAAATAAGCACGATTCGTTATTTGTGGCCCACCCGTTATTTTTTTTACATATGTTTGTATACCATCTTTGCATCTTTGTTAAAATATTTCTAAAACGTTTCTGAATCACTTACGGTTTTGTAGAGAATTTAAAGTGCTATCTTTTGATAAAAGCAAGTGCTTACTCGAATAAAGAAAAGAAGGTAAATATTAACAATACAAACAGTCAAATTTATTTTAGCTCACCCGATAGATATCTCTTTATAAGATTTATAAAATCGATCTTTTAGGCTTTGAACCTGTCTCAAAGGACTAGATAATAACGGCAATGGGTAGGGAAATGGATGAGTCAGACTTTTCTGCAGAAAATCCATGGAAAAATTTCCACGTAATGTGAACACCTATTTAAGTAAGAAGTAAGAATCGCTATCTCAACAGCATAACGCTGGAAAATGTTTATCCAGGGATTATCTGCCCACTGAAATCGATAATCAAACTTTATGCAGGATCCCGCAGGATTTTGGACAGGAGCCCTGCAGATTGTATGTGCTAAAGTATCTGGAGATATTTCTTACCTTTATGCAGGATTTTTATTCTGCCAGTTACGACGGAATCCTGCATAGTTCATGTAGGATTGGCGTGGAAAAAATTCTGCATAAAGATAAGAAACATCGCCAGATACTTTAACACGTAACTTTGTCTCAACTGCAAAGTTTTACCTTTCTAGTCAAAAAGTATACCATCTTCCAGAGAATTTTGAGATCTATCTACCTTGTAAATTGGCAATTAACTGACGGACCAGTTCAACTTTTCATAAACGTGGTATATTTCGCTTCATGCTACATCAAATATTTGTTTGAGAACGACCCATCTAGCATAGCATTGACTGGTCAATAGTCACGATTATATCTTAATACAGTTAATGGGTGCATTAATGTAGAATTTCTTTTGGTACTATTTCTGAGCTTTTCCTGAGCTGATATTTTAACAAACTTGGCACTATTGGATCACAATACGTGAAAAAAATGAAATCATTTACTTTGTTCTTCTCTCGTGTTCTTTCTTTCTCATTACATAAAACTTAACCTTATGATAAAATTATCGATTCTACAGTAAATAAGAAACCATTCACTTCAGATATCAAATATTTGTTCCTTTAATTTAGACTAAGACCTTTAATCTCAAGTTTTCCATGAGTCCATGAATTAAAGGAACAAATATTTGATATCTGAAGTGAATGGTTTCTTATTTACTGTAGAATCGATAATTTTATCATAAATATGCAGGTTAAGTTTTATGTAATGAGAAAGAAAGAACACGAGAGAAGAACAAAGTAAATGATTTCATTTTTTTCACGTATTGTGATCCAATAGTGCCAAGTTTGTTAAAATATCAGCTCAGGAAAAGCTCAGAAATAGTACCAAAAGAAATTCTACATTAATGCACCCATTAACTGTATTAAGATATAATCGTGACTATTGACCAGTCAATGCTATGCTAGATGGGTCGTTCTCAAACAAATATTTGATGTAGCATGAAGCGAAATATACCACGTTTATGAAAAGTTGAACTGGTCCGTCAGTTAATTGCCAATTTACAAGGTAGATAGATCTCAAAATTCTCTGGAAGATGGTATACTTTTTGACTAGAAAGGTAAAAGCTTTTCAATAAATTGTTCCAATCTGGTATAAATAAAGTCATTTTTAATTCAGTTCACCAGCGCATGATTTCAAACATTGGAAAAGGCATCTCTCATCTCATTTTAAACATATGTTTTAAATGTGGGTAACGTACCTTTTTCTTTTAAGGAGTTTCACCATTTTAGCCCAGAACGGACTGTCCTGACAAAGTTTTTCATTACCATTTGCAATGTCAAACCTTGATCGACTGTTGATCTGTTTGCTCGGAAGCCTGCTTATGGCTGGAGATCATGATCAGAAGTGATATTGGAAAATGTCGCTATGAATCATATTAACCTTGAAAACTATCGCTTTTTGTCGATGAGTTGAGTATCGGTCGTTTATACGGATAAAAAGCTGAAAAAATGGCTATTACCTCTGAATAGTTTTCCTTATCACAGTTTCTCTGCTCCAAAATGAAGAAGTAAAAATAGATTGAGAGATCCAGACTGCGCTACATTATTCCAATCGTGATACTGAAGATGGAACTGGAAGATTCTCGCTTTTTCTTCTTTCTTAGATTGCATCTCTTTGGTAACCCTGTCACCGCTTCTCTCTCCTGGTAAGAGCTACAGCGTCTCTGATCACACCACTTACTTGTTTAGATCTCAGTGTAAGCAAAATGCTATTTCAAGTCAGAGTATTAACACGACTAGTGCAAACACTTTCGTCCTGTCTTCGATGACGATGCAGAAAAATACTGTGAAGGTCAGAGAAAGGAAAAAGCATGACAAGGCAAAAAATGTGGTGGGGTATAAACGACCTAGTGGTTCGTGTTGATATGAGTATGTTCGACTAAGAGAAGTCTTGCTTCATTCGATTCTATACCCTGATGGTCAAGGAAGTGTCGGAATTTCGTTCTTCGCCAATGAAATCCAAATCATTTCGTTGTTTTACTTCTCGTAGGCAGCAGCGTTGCTCGATCCGATTACACACAACGATATGAGTGAAGCCGATGTAAAGGCTAGCAAGAAAACTGTCACTAAGCTCATGCATGACCATCGTAATGTTGTAGCGCCTACGACAAACGTGTCACAAGTGAGTTTATACTCGTATCCTCTATTTCTTTTGCTTCTCGATAATCCGATGCCGGTTCAAAAGGTTCTGTGACCTTGTTATTGTCTATAGACTGGCTCTCTGCTGAATGATGGATCAACTACAACAGGCATCAAAGAGAAATTTGCGAGGATCGATGGATATGGACATGTAGGATCGTGGTCGAATAAAAGTCAAAAGGGTCTGTCTTTCGATCAAGAGTTATACCATTATGTGCAAGCTGCCTCCACGGCTACGTAGCGCTTCTCATCCTTTTGGTTAGAAAATAGCTCAAAGCTGCCGAATCTCGCAAACCTCGTTCGACGAATATCCGCTATTCCAGCCACATCAATCAGCAGCGAAGCAGCATTTAGTCTCTCCGGATATCTATTTCGCAAGCAGAGGACATCACTGGGATCAAGAAGCATGCGGCAGTCGATGATTCTCAAATATCGACCAACTTTAGACAAACTCCTTGAACAAATCAATGTCAGAAATAGCTAGGAACGAAACACACCGATAGGATGAAATAGTTTTTTATGATCATTTTTTCACTACAAACTTACAACTATTACTCAGAGAAAAGGTCGCACATATCACCGGAAAAAAAATAAAGTTAGTTTAGAGTTGCTGAAAAGTGGTTTTTCGTATTCAGCATACTCGGTAACCCAGAAGATTTCCTGTTTTTGGCCCGAGGTACTTCCGAAAGTTTAGGAAAAGTCTTCAAATTAATATTATTTTGCCATGGAAAACTTTTTGCGCCATTTTGTTTCAAAATTTTTCTTAAACTTTCGGAAGTACCTCGGGCCAAAAATAGAAAACCTTCGGGGTTATCGAGCGTGATGAAT
>CAJNOQ010005026.1:0-16203 GCA_905250885.1 Didymodactylos carnosus | reverse complement strand
AAACCGGGTCTTAAAGGGCCCTCCGCCCAAATCCTTTTAGCCTTTTTGCCTACTCGAGGTCCTCTATCGAATGATGTATGAACGAACGAAATCGGAGCCGGACACCTGGGGCGGTTCCCTCGTTAGCGAAAGCGGTTTCTTAAGCAAACTTTTTTTCGTACAGAAACACCTGAGGCAGGCCTTTTCTGAATTTTTTTCTAGGAAAATGTTTGCTTAGATGCAATATGTTATACGTCATTCGATGCAGTTTCATGCGATGATTTCGAATATCACGTTAGTTCTCAATAGAAATGTTTCTGGCCCCAAAAAGCAAGATTTTATCTGGAAACCAAGCTTTTGGAAAAACTGTAGCGAAGCCCCTGAACGTTTGTGCTATCTGTTCGGGTGAAGTTTATCTAGAAGAAAATTTAAATATACTCCGCGCCTTAGAAAGGTATTTCTTCAACGGTAGATCCGATCTCAATGAAGCGTTCAGAAAAACATTAGCCATACCCTAGTATGTTTACAGGAAAAATGTTTTCTAATCTATATGCTATAATTTATATGCTAAGCTTCAGTTATAAGTTGAACAAGGATTAAAGATGGGTGGGTGGCGTTACAAAGATTTCGCCTTCCAGAAAGCAGCTAGAAAGCTCTACGTGATCTTATTTCGTAGCTATGAGCAATGGGAACAAAGCTTGATTTTCGAATTTTTTCTTTTCTGATTCAAAATACTATTTTCACATCAAACTTTTAAAAAACCCACAAACGTTTTTCAGAAAACTCTCTACATTGTCTGGAGGTTTCAGCAAAATGCTTATAACGTTTGAGCAGGATATTATACTGAGTTGCGGTCTCATTTTGAAGAAAAATCTTTGCTAAACAAGTCTGCACCTTTAGAAAAAACGTTATCGAAAGTTTTTGTGGTAACTACCGATTTGAGTGAGATTTCTGACGGGTTTTTTGAATTCTCAAAAACCACATCCACCTGCAAAAAATGATTTCTTTGCTATTCCATTTGAAAATGATTCAGCTTCCTGAACTTCAATTTTTTTCCGATGAAGACAACGTCGTTGTCGAAACGTCAAACAATCTTTTCTTAAATAAAAGAAGGAAGAGAAAATCAAAATTAAGCTCAGATTATAATGACCTTCCTTACAAGACATGAAGTGCCATACGAAAAAATTTATTTTCAGCATGTTTTCTAACCTACATAAAACTTCTTGCCTGAAAAGTCTTGAGGAAGCGCTGTATGAAGTTTTCTTGAAGGGGTTTTATTACGTGTTATGTTAAGTTATCGAGAGTTGTAGTGTGTTTTCAACAAAGTTTGCGGCGTGTAAAATAAAACTTATATAGCCGTTCATGAAAAAGTCATACAGAACTCTGAGTTAAAATTGGTATGTTAAGTTACTGAAAGCTATAGAGTCGCACAGAAAAAAAGAGACAGCTGTTGAAATTTTCTCCATACCTTGATAATTTCTAAGCCGTTTTTAATCAGAAACACTTGTTATCAAACGTGGTAATAGAGCCATCATTTTCTAGACATCGATGTAAAAATCGCCTGATCCAAGTTCGTTTTCAAGAGATGATCCGCCAAAGACGCAAGCATACTTAAGAACTTAAAAAATAGAACTTTTTCTAACCATTCGATTTTCCTCAACCCTCTCGGTCGATGCCTTCCACGGGTCAATCACAGTGACTGGTTCATCCCTAGCACAAACCTGTCTGATCTGACTCCTCCCACCTATATATCTTTAAAATACACCGATTTCATAAGAGCCATTGCAGATAAGCGACGACCAAGTACTGCAGAAGCTGCTCAATCGACTTTCTCCAAACTTAAGTTCAATTACATAGGTCAAAAGTACAATCAATAGTAAGTTTTTTGCCGCAAATCGCAGCTCTACAACCCGAGTAGTTATTGAGATATTCAAGTTTTAAGAAAAGTTGCCGTTTTTTTGGTCGTGAATTAGGATCAATTAGCGTTTAATTTTGAGTGTGTTATTTTCTAACGGCTTGACTTAGAAACTCGAAAATTTCAGCAAAAATACAACTTGGATCAGGCTAGAAAACAGTGCAAGTCCGAAGTTCAGAGGTCGTTTTATTCTCAAGTAGTAGATGGCACTACCGCTCCTACTTCACCATTCATTACCTCGCCGGGCTGGGCAACTCCACTACTTTCAACTCCAACTCAACTCCGTTTTCAAATTTCCAACTCCAGCTCGAACTCCAACTCCGCTCAAAATTTTTCAACTCCAACTCTCTCAACAAAAATCTCAACGCCAGTTCAACTCCCGTTGCTTCACTTTTGTAAGGAAGACTTTTCGATTTTTAGTAGGATTCTGGACGTTTCTGAGCTTTTTCCAGCAGAAAGCGCAAAGAACTTTCGAATGCACTGTTGAGAATAAATATTCAAAAACCCAACTCCAGTCTACTAAAATCTCAATTCCAACTGCGCCAAGGTCAATTCCAACTCCACTACAAAAATCTCAACTGCGGAGAGTTGCCCAGCCCTGTTACCTTGTGCGTAACCAGCTCAGTAAGGCTCACGAGGGAAGTACCCCAACTGATAAATCGCTTTTTCAACGAAACCGAGTGGAATATAGGTAGTCGACGATGCTGATTCTGAATATCGCCATGAATGCTGCTGCTAGGCCTTCAAAGACCGGTCTTCTGGAAAACCAGTTTTCGAAAAACTCTAAAGAACAACAAAAAACTTTCTTAATGAGGCGTAATTGTAGTCCATAAATTTCTGATTAAAACGAGGCATCTCCCAGCTCTGCATGACCTTTCTTTGCAAAGTTATAGAGTTTACAAGAAAAGCCCTAAATTCATTTTTCGTTTTTCTTTCTGTAGCTCTGAGGTGACAATGAACATTTAGGGCTTTTTACAAGGCTTGTCAGATTTTTGTCTTTCGATCTGCTTCCTCTGTAAAATTCAATCTGGACTCTCTAGACCAGCTCGAGTACTAGTAATATGCATGAAAATCCTTTACATACATGTCCTGATAAAGCACTAGAAGCTATCGCAAAAGAACCTGTTGCATAGTACTCACATGAGTCACCGTTGGATAGCAAGTTATTACACTCATTACTACACATCAAGATAAATAAGAATAACGTGAAAAGTCTTACCACTTTCTTACGAAGTTCTTATAAATCTCTTATAAGATTCTTATAAGACACTTACGCAATTCGTGGCAGTTTCGAGCGTTTTTCTGTATAAGATTATTATAAGATTTCCATAAGAATTTCCAAAAACGTTTTGTCTAGGGTAGGTCGTAGAGGGTTAAACTATAGTCAAAAAACAAACTAGCCCGTATATCTACCTGTCTTTATCCCATACGAGACAAAAAGAGGCACTCCATTTGTGGAATAAAATGTAACACATTCAAATACATGGATCTTTGATTACCAAACCGTTCTTAATTACGGATAATGCCTAATTCGTGGGAAAATATGTCATTTGAGCTCCGCTCTAACTCTATGCTCCGTATAAGTTTCAGATCATTAACAGGTATGCTCTTCACACTAATTAAGGCACAATATAAACATCTCACTTTTTTCAGTTTTTCAAAAATGAATGATAAGGTAAAAGAGGGCAGTCCATCGAAATAAACAAGTTTTGGATTGAAAACTGCATTTGAATCAGCCAAATCGTGAAAAATGGGTCTTACAGTGAAAACATATTAATCTTGTACATAGTTTACTAGTGTCAAGTAATTGTATGAATAATTCAAAACATTGACATAAATCCACTTTCAAAAAAGTTTTTATCTGTATTATCCGCTATACACTTCCACGTCGGATACAAAAGAAATCAGATCAAAATGACAAAAACTAACCAAGATATTAAAATTCTTCATAGAATACATAGATATCAGAATATAGCTAAACACGCTCTCTCTTTATTTCTTTAATATTTGATATATATATCGAGTAAAATGTAAAAAATCATAAATACTGAAAGCGGACGCAAAATTGTGGGACTTAAAAAGTGTATCATTCATAAACCAAGAAAGTATTTTGAACTTACGACCGAAACCATATACTTGTGGACAAGAGGGTGTGGCCAACCTAATGATGAAACCGAAGCTCAGAAGGCTGAATCATCCTTAAACGGATTAGCGAAGAAAATGATTTTTGTAGGTAGACACACAATTTTGTGACAAACTGTATAAACTCATTTAAGAAAGAAAAACTTACCGAATACATAAAATGCACTTGGCCAGCCTCCAAGAAAATTAGATGAAGATAATAGGCCAGCCAGTGGAGTTGTAAGAATAATTCCAAATTGTAAACCTAAACAAGTTTGCTAGATAACATTTGAATTAATTGCTTAAAGAAACCACATACAACTCCGATCCCAACAAGTGGCAATATAGACTGTTATTTGGTTTTGTACATAAAAGCCCATCATATTTCTTTTCCAACAACTGAACCGTAATCTACAATGATCCCTGCAGATTCATCAATTAGTCTTATCGGTTCGGAGTTATTACTCAGTTTCTCTTATTGTCTGACACAAGGTCTTAAGCGAGTTATATTTATTTAAACTCACCAGTTTGAGCACTAGGCGGAATTGTACTTCTTTCGAGTGGAGGAATCTATTAACAAAGATAATTAATATTATGCAACAAAAAATATTGATGAAAATAACACGTTTATAACGTACCCATTTGCCCCATAATGCAGCAGCTGCTGGAAAGGTAGCACCAGATCCCATACCAATCAACACACGAATGAAAATTAGAAATCCAACATGTGCCCGTGCGGCCAATGGAGTGAACAGAGTAAGAATCCCACTTATCAAAATGCCACCACCAAATATCCATTTGGCCCCAAATCTTTCTGCCAAATTTCCTGAAATTTGTTTTAATGATCAAATATTTCATCATCGTTAAGAATCTTTCAACGGACGTTTTTTTTTGTTATTCATACCTCCTACTCTGTGGGAGCAAATAAATACTTTTATCATGACATAGAAAGTTATTTCAAGATCAAATAATAACTTACAATTGTGTTACAATGTATCCGTAGAAAAAAGCACCAAGGACGACACCTTGTGAAGACGGACTCCAGTCAAATTCGCCAAGCTAGATAATCAAAATTAATAATAACAACACTACTGTGTCTACCCAACCACTTGTTTAAGGGGTACTTCGAGTACTCGAAAATATGCTTTCGATGAGCACTCGGCGAGGGTCTATGTTCGATTACGTGCTGCAACCCTCGAACGACTTGTTTCATCTGCAAAGTTATAGTCAAAATACTGAGAGGCTTATTCATTATGATGCACCTGTTATATTCCTATATCAGGCGATTTAACTTCGGGTTCTTGAATGTGGGAAAATCGGAAACACTTTGTTAATAACTAACGGAGTGCATACTTGCGAAAAATTAGTATTCAAAACTTCCACTTTCTCCATAGGATATTATAATTAAATTATTCTTATTCGCAGTATCAGCCAAGGAAGGTATGGAAATCTGGCTCTCTTTTCCCAGGGAATGTGTTATCAAAAATCTAGTGAAAAGAAGAGAAGACTAAAGAAAATAGCGAACAACTGTTTTCAGCGCAATCACAGCAGAATCAGCTAATGTTAGAGGAAACAGAATGCGCAACTAAATACCAAGTATGTGAGTGCATGACATCGAAGAAGCAACATCAAAAGTCATCAATGAAAAACTGATAACACACCCAGTTACAGTCACTAGCATACTATCCGTAGTAGCAACTGATCCATCATACAACAGTATTGTAAGCACTGTCATGCAAAACCTGTCAACTAATGATAATATTGCAACACCACTACATGTTTATAGCAATTAAGTAACAATGCGAAACATATCAAATTACAGTTTGTCTAGCGTAACAAATCATCTCATAAAGCATTCAGGAACAAGAGAATTTAATCACCCACACGTGTTATTCAATAAGTATAAATTTAAAGACTATATGGATAAGTAAAAAAGCACTTCATTTGGAATGTGAAAGTTCCAATAAACTCTTATGCAGGACATTTTCGATGAGCGGTGCTGGACTATAGCAAGAATGAGACTATTTGAACATTAGCAAACGGACAGTGAATCTAGAGAACCTTCTTATTCTGTTCTAATAGCAGTTGATTTTAAGTTCTCAACAGAAACCGGTTGTCATTTCTCTGAATGAACCTGACTCGAAAGTTCGTTAATCGAAAAACTACTTCTTCTTATAAAACCTTTTACAAAGAGTGGTCTGTTTCCCACTCAAAAATTTTTAAAGAAAATGACAGAAAATGATATTTTTCAGTCGAACAGTTGGATATATCCGAAAATTAGTGCTAACGGTTTTTACACCTTACTTTTTTTTATCTCGGATATATCTCAGTATATCTTTTCTCGAAAAAGTTCCCACGGCGGAGTAGTTCTGGCCATCGAGAAAACTCTCTCTGTAGTTCCAGTTGAGATTGATACCTCGAATCTGTTAGCTGTCCTCGTAACGATACATAAATCAAAATTATATGTTTTCATTATTTTATTCACAGCGAACGACAGCCTACCATTAGATAGCTTGGCCTACGTTTTAACGAAAGCACCATATGTCACTTTTTTAGGAGATTTCAACGCGAAACACACAAACTGGGAATGTACCGTTACAAATTAAAAGGAAACAAGCGCAGCAGATCAGAGTCAGTCATTTAATGATTCATAACTGTGGAATCATAACATCACTTCGATAAAGACCACAATCGATTAGGCCATCTCAACTGAAGTCTCCCCGTCGATCGACTGCTACGCTCTACCGTGCTTATGTAACGCCATTCACCAATTAAAATTGAATTTGCTAAAATTACCATCAGAGATACTAGTAAAATCCTTCATCCAAAATATTTTAGAATGTATATCAGTTAATCCTGATTTTATTACATGAATCCATCAAAGACACAAAATCGTCGTATACCAACCAATGTGATTATCTCTTAAATTTTCAAATACATTAAAGACCCCGTCACTGTGCCTGCTATTCTCAACAAGCCACGGCCATCACTACCAAAATCGTTACGATTACGAATCCAACACAAACATTATCTTCAGAATCGATTTGGAAAAAGTCGATCGTTTACGACTCCGATCGTGGTGCAAACTAGTTCGATGTGAATTCAATCTTATTCAGAGTACAAATGGCATAAATATCTGAGTAATTTAGCCGCCCTAATCCTGCTACAAATTAGAAGACAGTTAAAACTATGAGCAAAAAGAAAACAGTAAACGGCTACAAAAGATCACAATGTCTTACATACAACACCCGATACTACTCTGACATGTCTTCATCATCATCTCACCCAAAGATTAACTACGCCAGAACTACTGATGAATAATGAAATAGGTGGAGAAGCAATGAAAGTATGGCGTGATCTTTTAGAAATCACATCAGCAGAGCTCGCAGAAGAATGCTAGAAGTCCGATCTACAATTCAGTGTCATCGTTATAAGAAATGTGAACACATTATTAAATACAAAAACAATCCGGTGGATTAGACTAAATTTCAAATATCAAGATAAATTTATTTCTTTTGAGTATTACACTACCCCCGTTGATATTTACACCTATCTATTCTCTATCTGCCCTGTTATCTACATTTATTTTCAACAGGCATATGACCGTTTATGGCATCAAGGCCTGGTTTTGAAACTGAAACAATTAGACTATCAAAAGCCTGTCGGTTATGGATCATTAACTATTTTACCGGACGGAAATGTCGTATTAATTAGGACAGACAGTTATCAGACGAGGTAGAGATCTTATCAGGAGCACCGCACGGAAGTGTTTTCAGCGGTGCATATATTGTATGGTACCACGATCTCTCACAAGCTTTACGGAGCCCGACAATACGCAAGCCTATATCAACGATTTCGCCCTGGAATTTTTCCCTTTCCTTTTTCTTACTTTTGTCGTCCAACGGATCGGACTATGAACCTTTTTTCGTGTAGTACTCTTGAATTACATGTTTCGTGTGCCTACTACCGCTGACAGATATCGAAAATGTCTCTTCAAACGACTAGCCACTATACAGTCCTGTAAAAATTCACTTTTAGAAACTGTTTTACAACGCAAAAACATTGTAAATGTTGTCAACCACCATGATATTTTCTCTCCTTCTATTTCGTTTTTACACTTATATAAAAGAATCGTGAAATTCTATGTGCGCGACAACAAAACATCTTTCAACTACTTATGTGAGTTTGTTTAGTTACACAATGTAACTGGCCTTCTTCCTGTAGAACTAGAAATTGTACGCCGGTCAGGGTCTAAGTGGTCAAGCTGCCATCCACATTATATTTTAATTTTGAGGAAAAATAAAGCTCTCTTACAATAATAAAAGACCTAAATAGCACAGCATATGAAAACTACCCACTTTTTATCCGCAACGATTCCAGCCGGGAGGCCGTCATATTCGGATCGGGCATGTCGAGAAACCTTTTTCACCTAAGTTTGAGCTTGAAGGAAGACAAAAAGTTCTCCTCGAAATTTTTGCCTGAGGTCCCCCTCAGATGTTTTGCCTAAAATTTAGGACGAAAACTTTTTTTTCCAAAACGCGTCGAATTATATATCATTCGATGCAGTTTTTTTCGTAGATTCCGAATATCATATTGGTTTTGCATAAAAATGCTTCTAAACGTTTAAAACTTAAGTTTTTTACTTTTTCCGTTCTGTATATATAAGTTCGTGTTCACTGTGAAAAAGAGAAAATATGTTTTTTTCTTCTCTTTTCTCTCTTCCCATATGATAAAACATGTTCTTATTTTTCTATCGTGTCATCGATATAAGGAACATTTAGTCGATTTTTATATTTTGTGATTTCAGCGAGAAAAGGTGTCTCTCAATCACATACTGATAATCTATCAGTATACATAAAATTTTAAGCTCTATTCGAATTTGAATGTTTTACATTTCGGAAACACGTATTGTCAGAAATATACACGTTTCAAGAAAAACCTAATTAAGACAAAAACTCGCTTTTCGACTTAATTATCAAATTCTAAGCTCTAATTTTAGTCTCATTAGATAGAGCACGTAAAATTACATATGTTTTACCCGGCTTTCTCTTTGGGAACATGGTACACTCATTTCAGGTTCAACTAGAGATTGATCTCAAAATAAGTACATACAGAGCAAATTTCTTGATGTCTTTTAGGTAAATAAACTTGAATTAGATCTTTTTTCCGTTATTAGGTTATACAATGCTAACATTGGTGATTAAGGAAAAAACGTTTCCCGACTGTCAGTCTCTTTGTTCTCTTAAAATTCAGCTTTTTCTTTAACATAGCTACTATCCGTTCCAAAAAGCAAGGCCGGTCATTATTTTTTGAATAACTCGAAGGGAACACAAGATCAAGACTTGCGTTTTTCACCATTCGATGGCCAAGACTTGGAGCTATCTTTCCATAAGCAAAAGCAGATTTCGAAAATATTTTCGAAGCCGGTTTTCCAGAGGATCTTTGGAAAACCAGTTCGGTTCTCTGAAAATTGACATATAAACGTGTGAGCTTTTTCTCATAGATATATGGTCTGAAGTGTCCTCTACAAAACTGAATCTAAGCGACATCCTGGAAATCTATGGTTCGGGAGCTATGGACGTTTTTCCTGAAGCCTTAGCACTCCTCTGCCGTTAGGTTTGGAACTATCAAAAATGAATGAAAACATAGGTTATCGACTATGCTGAATCTCGTGGCAATGTTAGTTTTCAGATCAAAATGCAACAACCGAGTGAAAACCTAGAGGGTGTCCCATAAGTCACCGAACGACTTTGATTGCGAATAACTTTTGATAGGAGAAAGATAGAGACCTGCGCTTCCCACCATTCGAAAGAGGAGACTTGGAGACATGTTTTCATAACCAACATTATTTTCAGAAGAGTTTTCTGAAACAGGTTTTCTAGGAGATCTTTGGAAAACTAGGCCGTCTGTAAACATTTTCCAATAGGATTGTATTGTTTTTTTCTCATGAACTGATAGCTTGGGATGTCCTCTCCAAAATCAAGGTAAAATGAGACCTCGATTTTCCACGGTTCGGGCGCTGTATCGGATTTCCTACGAGTCCCAGGACTGGCGCCCCGTGACTATTGGTAGCCTTAAAGACTGATGGACTGTCGGTAATCGACCATGCTGAGTTTTGTGGAAATATTTATTTTTAGAAAAAGTTCTAAAAATCTACCGAAAAGCCAGTTTTACAAAAATTAGGGTTTTCAGGCTGTTTTCACCTAATATTAAAAAATTAAGTTATTAAGAAGTTAATCTTTACGGCGTAAAGATTAACTTCTCCTACTAACCTTAACGGGTTTAGAAGAATTTTTATTTTCTCCTGGACAGGCTTCAACGGATTGATTTAAAGCACTTTGCGGTGTAACCTATATATAGAAAAACGTATCAAATTTAGTATTACATAAAGCTCTGGCTCCTCGCTTGAAACTTATAGTTTACCATCGCAACGATAGCAACGCTGAGATTCACTCGAACTGCATACAAACAGAAAAAACCCAAAAAGGCCCAAATCGCCAACACATAACGTGCATTAAGATTCTTATAATATCTACGGCCTAAAGATATAAAAGTATATATAATCTACTATCAACTGCTAGAAGAGCGTAGAAATCGTAGGTTTTTCATGTATCGCGTGGTCTAGAACTAACTGATCACTTTCTTTTCAATATAACCTCTCTGTCTTTCGTCGGTCTGAGACGAATGTTTTTCGAAAAGGTGATCCTTGACAAAACTCTATTAAATGTTTTACTACTCAATGTAAATATAAACGTTACATTAGCTATGCTTGAAGTGATAAAATGTTCAAGATTTGTACGTATCATTTATCTTCGAAATTATTTAAGAATGAGCTCAATCGGTTGCATTTTTACTGCATTCTACTCATTTTATGGCACGACACTAATGCGCCACTACGATAATGTTTTGGGAAACACCTTCTGAGAAAAACCATTGTTTAACAGTCAGTAGTGATACAAAAAGTTTCAAATCATACGTGGCTACTAGAGCGCTTCAAGGGCTACACGATGACGTATTTATTTGCTGCATTACTGAACACTCTAAACGAGCATTGCGAAAAGAGTAATTTCGAGGAAAATGTTAAACGTTGTTGCATTTCGAGTATTGCTAATGTAACTTTTTATATTTACATTGTGCAGTAAAGCATTCAGTAGAGTTTTGTAGAGAACTTCAAGGTTCATCTTTTGGAAAAACATTCATCTCGAATCGACGAAAGATAGAAAGGTTACATTGAAAAGAAAAGTGATCAGTTAGTTCTGGGCCACCCGATAATGGAAAACATAAAATATCATCATTACTCGTTTATAGCTTAAAAAAATAACACAGAATTCTTTAAACTTACCAGAAACAGGGACGACAAGATTTCATTTATTAAGGACATCTCGACAAAGATGTGGGTGATGCGGTCAACTAAGACTTGACAAACACGGGAAGATGTTAATAAGGTACCGGGACAGGGATCTTAAAATACTGTTTTTATCTTAGTGTCCTTAATGAGGGACTCAGTCGAAATAATTATCATTTTCCATAGATACAGCATTATTCATAGTAGCCATTTTTAGATTTTCATTACCGTTTTCTGCCATAGATGCGTACAACGAAATATATCAAAAATAAGAAAAGAAACCTTTGAGAAACGCATTTTAAATATTTTAGAACTAGCATTTTTCTCTCAAACTACATAGGCTATATATGAACGCTCTTCACTTTATAGAGCTGGTGTTTTTAAGCGTGCACTTGAACAGTTCAGTTGATTCGCTTAATTTTTAATTTGAATGAAAATAATTTATTTTCTAAGCATTGACAGAATCTGTGCAGTGTTAGACAATATAATATGCCCAAATAAGGAATACAGACACGTATGGACTAAACTTCTTAGTAAATGTAATCGAGCTTATTCACATAAATATGCATAGCTGAAGTATTTCAAAATAGACTTGGATCTTACACATATCTGCTCCTTGATAAATATATGACATGAACACTATGTTATTTAATGATCACAATATTATTGCGTAATGTCGATCACTAATAATGTCTGACACTAATGAACGTAGAAAATGTTGTTCTGATTAGTGTAGGACTACTTATCACTAACATCGACAAATATTGTCGAAAAGCTTCTTAGCCCACAAATAATAAAATGATGGAACTTTAAACAGACATATTGTAGCACTGAGAAGACTCCAGATTGTTTTTTTGGAGGAGGCGAGTATTACATTTCTATATACCATAGCTGTAGACTATCATCAATTACCAGACAATTCTAATTGCACCTTCAGCTCTCTTTTCAAAAATATATATACTTTTCCACCAAAAAATCTTATTGTATATTGTAGCTATGACTCACTTGCCCTTACTGCAGAACTGTTATATTTCCTGAGTTGTGATTCGGACATTATCATCGTATTAGTTTGATGTTATTGCAACATCAAATGTAATGGGCATAATTTTATACTATATATACTTATTTAAATAAAGTATTTTTACACACCTTCTCTGTAATCTTTTGTCATACCTTCTCTTACACTTCTGACATTACACTGTTCCAATACTTTTACAAAACTTTGACCAACTTTACACTAAACAGTTAACGAAATGGCTGATAATTTCGGACAGTTGTCTTAAGTAACTACATAAGCATCACAGTATAGTTTTGTATATTTCTAACGTGATGTTCTTGTGTTTTCAATCGTATAACTACGATCAGATACACTGAACTTGGGTGGAAATTTTTCTCTTCGTTCTTATTTTATTGTATATTCTACTGTTACTGTTATATGCTTATTTACTTATGAACTTATTCTCTTTCTTTTAATTTTGGGCATATCTGATAAGCCCTCATGCTTCGTTATATTCCTTAGCCTTGTTTCAAAATAAAGAAGAGAAAGGAGAAAAATCTCTCTAATATTGTATTATTTATGTCTCACATGACTATTCTAACACCACGATATAAATATGAATCTTTTTCATATCCTGATAACTGTATCGATCGTAGTATATGATTATTCTTGTATTAATTATGTATTATCGACAGAATATCTTGAGATCCTGGGTTCTTTCAGAAAGATCTCGCTAAGATTTTCAGAAGAAATTTTGCAATTTCATCACATTCAAAGGTGCATCTGCATCTATACAACTCTATGATTTAATCATTGCTGATGTCAGGCTTTAAATATATAGGAGGATTATGACCGACGCGCTCTTCATATTAGGCCATGAGTCCGCTAAAATCGTTAAAGTTAAAAACATTAAGCAAAAAACTTGAATCCGTGTCTGACTCCAATTGCGATCAAACATTTTCGAGTTTGGATTCGAGTCCATGCCTCAATATGACCCGAAACTGGATGCAGATAACACCGTTAATCTGAAACTATTGGACCAAACAATTTGTGAGCGCACGACGGTCAGATTTGTCATTGAATGAGAAAACAGATTCAACTGTTCAATCGGTTTTACACCAGATCTAGCGTGTTATAGATTATCGACCACACTAATTCCGAATATCCATATGAGACAGGCCGTCAGGCCTGCTGGAGCAGTATTCTGGAAAATCAGTTTTCCAGAAACTCTAAAAAGATCTTCGGAACGTTTTCTTAATAATTCACGACTGTGGTCCGCGAAATTACGATCAAAGCGAGACATCTCTCAGCTCTACACGACCTTTCTTTGCAAAGTTATAGAATTCACAAGAAAAGCCCTAAATTCATTTTTTTTTCTTCTTTCTGTAGCTCTGAGGTGACAATAAACATTTAGGATTTTTCTTGTAAATTCTATAACTTTGCAAAGAAAGGTCGTGTAGAGCTGGGAGTTGTCTCATGTTGATCAGAATTTCGCAGGCTACAATCGTGACTTCATTGAATTGAAATGTTGCAATTGCTGCAACTTCATAGTTGAGAAAAAAATTGAAATTGTCACAACGACCGAATAATAAATACGAACTTAAGTGTTTGTAGTATTTTTGGTATTATAGGTTTTTTATGTTATGTATGGTGTTTTAGGTATTTACGGTTCTAATGTTTCTGCCATGCTTCTTCTTACATAATGGAACCATTTTTCGTAGAAAGGATAGAAAACTTTAAAGGCCGAAGATTGACAATGCTGCTATTCTGCTACGGCGGCGGTCAAGCTAAGTTTGAGGTGTAAGGATCAAGTCGACATTATGCACAATAGACTGACTTATTTGAACTTGATTAATAAAGTAGTTTTTAAGCTGCGATATTCACATGAATTGAGTTACGTTAGTGGAATTAAGAGTAAAAATTGGCTTTCGATTTTAAAAACCTTATCACACCGAAAGTTGAAGCTAAAAACAGTTTAAAAAAATACCCAGTCTGCAGTATAGGCTGAAGTGCCTGTGATCAAAGTCTGAGATTGATCAGACCATTCTTTCGAGGATTCGTAATGTGATTGGATTGGAACCGCTCGTAGTTAAGTATTATTTGATAGCTACAAGTATCATTATACAGCGTACTTTTCCAAAACATTTTGCAGTAATACTCACGTCTCGGCTAAAATCTATCCGAAAATTTTAGGAAAAACCTCATTAAGATGAGAACGCTTTAGTCTATCAGACTGTGGATAAAAAGAAATTGTCAAGGTACTAGAAATGACGGAAAAATTTGCGACTAAATTTATCATGGTGAAATAAACAATTATAAACAACAGAAATCAGCCGAAAAACAAGGTAAATCGCAATTTTTTTTTCTCATCCATACACTAACCTTTTATCTGTCAACTACTTTTTTGAGTAATCGTAATACTTGGTAATGTTGCAGTACTTGTCCTACTACGATGAAAACTTTTTGAAAATTTTTTGATAAAATTTGTATTTCGTGATTTAAATTTCTAATTGATGTTGTTGGTGATTGTGATGTGTAAAGTGCTTTATTTAATGGTATTTAATGATAAAAGTGATACTGATTTCTAATTGATAGATTCATAGTGGATACTGTTTCCCGAAAACAATGAAGTCCCGACAAAAAAAAGAAGAGACACTTTTGGGATGCTTCTTCAAATCTCTTCAAATAGCAGGTACTATGGATAGATATAATTTAAGGTTCTTTCCATGTTAGTTCCAGTTAAAGCCACGTTAAAGCACATAAAATCATATTCCTTCATGTAAGTTGAGGTGCAAGTATTCATCATTGAATTAAAAATGATGCGGCTTTTTTTTTAATCTAAAGCTGTTTTTTTTAGAAATAAAATTGATTTTTTGAATCAAATCTTTTTTCCTTATTAAAAGTAGTTGATTCGAAAATGTAAACAAGTTAATTGAGACTATCAATTATATATTATCATTTTTTCAATCATCAAGAATATAAATACGATGTAACGATCATTTATCGCTGTACAGTAAAATTCAGTTTTTGGCATTAAATATGATGAGATAAAACAAGTAAAAAGAATTGGTTAATCTTATCTTACTTTGAGCAATGTTGAATATTTATAATAGTGTAAGATAGTTAAACAGAGAGAAATATGATCATTCGGAGAGCTTCACAAGTAGTAGTTTCAGAAAACTAGATTAAGCGTCTCCTGTTTCTTGCTTTTGTTACGCACATTTCTCTTATTTTATAGTTTTAATATGGAGAATAAACAAAACAAATCAACTCCGAAAATTGACAACAAAAGATATTTAAAATTAATAGTTAAACAAAAGACAACAGCATTGAAAAATTGTGAAGATAAGTTAATTGAATATGAAAATATTATCGAACGTCAACAAAAAATGATCGATCACCTATTAACCAATATTGTTCAAGTAAAAACAGAAAATGATATTGAACAACAATTATTTAGGTAGTGCGGATTAGACTTTTATTTATGTACCACTTATTAGTCTCTGTTTTCTAGTGAAATCAATTTGAAAAGAAATATCAGCGACGAAAAACAACATAAACATAACGATGAACCAAAACCGAAGAAACTCAAATCAATATCCAGTGTAAATCAAATGAACGATGTTGATTTTCTTACTCATGAACTAAACCGACATTTTGATTAGTAATAAACACTTTACTAATAATAATAAACGTAATAAAACACTTTACGTAAACAGACTAACGAGGGAACCTCACCAACTGATACCCTCTGTTTGAGCTCATACTCTGCTCATAGGTAGGACTCATAGTGTAGATAAAAACTCTAAAAGGATTCATCCCCTTGACTCTTGAAGACCTGGTTTT
>CAJNOQ010005025.1:0-16203 GCA_905250885.1 Didymodactylos carnosus | reverse complement strand
AGTTGAACACTTTTTCTCCTTTTTATTTTGAAACTCTCAAATAACTTTTTTCTAATTCAGCGTTGAAAATCGAATTAGAAAATGTGCCTTTTATACATCTCGAATTTTAGGTTCGGTCAGTAATATATGATTTGAAAGTTTCCGGTGATTTTCATTTTTTGGTGAAAATCTCAGTAATTTCGAACAACATAAAAACACAAAAAAAGAAATTTTCACCAAAAAATGAAAATCACCGGAAACTTTCAAATCATATATTACTCGGCTCAGTTTTTGACGCTGACTCTAAATATGATACTTTTATTGCATAAAAAGCGAGTTCTAGTGGAGAAAATTGAGAATTACGGGCAGAATTCCAATTTTTTCGCTCCTAATTTAGCAAAAGTAAAATTTCTCAGCAATGGAGAGAAATTTCAAAAAAAACGAGTCATGCTTTTTGTAGTCCGAATAAAGACCGTTCGAATGGCGCAAGAATGAACGTTCTATCTTTTACCAGAAAAAACTAGATAGCTTTTTTCGATGAGGTTTCCGCTTTGGAGATATTCTTGAAGATGAATTTTTCGTGCAATGACATTACATATGGAAAGCATAAAAGGCACATTTTGCAATTCAATTTTCAACGCTGAATTAGAAAAAAGCTATTTGAGAGTTTCAAAATAAAAAGGAGAAAAAGTGTTCAACTTTTTTAGAAACGGGAAAGTTTTTCAGCTTGTAAGACCCTTCCTGTATTTTCAATTTTTCTATGCGCAAACGTGCACTGAGAAGGCTAAAAAGGCGATATTGGTGATCAGTTTCAAATTCTCTCCGACGCTGACCACTGATTTTGGACGCATTTGAACTATTGCGTCGATCTCATAAAAACCTATTTCTTGGGACCGAACCTAAAATCCGAGATGAAGATATTTTTATATATCTACCTTGTAGAGCATGTCGAGTTACATGTACGACAAAAGTTTCAGATCTAATGATTGAGTTTTGGATGACTTGAAAAAATTCTACATCTCGGTTTACTGCAAAGTGTCGACTTTTCATCTGTCGTTAAAATGAAATTCCTTGAACTCATCCAAAGCTGACTCATTAGGTCTGGAACGAGTAAATTTATCCTCGTAAGAGTAAATCTATGAGCTAAGAAGTATATCTTCAGGAACAGAAGACTGGATTTCCAGTTGCGATATCGCTGCAACTATTGCTCGAAAAACGCTATGTGCAGTGATTAATTTAAAAAGTTGACTAGTATAGTGAATTAAATTATTCATGCTAAAGTATAAATTGGAATTAATTAGAAGCGAGAAATGATCTGATATATCCCGATAACGTTCTTGGGAATAAGCTATCCAACGAGAATAATATAGTATTAATTTAACTATCTCTTTTGATAACGTCCAAATAACACTCATTAAAGGCAATCAGTATTAGAAAGCGTTAGTAAAGTTTCACAAAGCACTTGACATTTAAAAAAGCTATTGTACATAGCGTATACCATCGATGACGAAAACTGGATGATGCCACTTTGTTCCACTATCGAATACGGGCTGATATTCAATTGGAACTACTCATCAAAGCATAATTCCAAATTTGTTTTACTACAACTTTTTAACAACTATTGACAAACTGAAAATATGTAATATATTCGCACTCTGGTTGTTTTGTTCTTATCGTCTTCTTCGTTATCTGTGCGACACTCATTCTACTTGTAAAACAAATGAATGCACCTTTTCACATAAAGCCACCATCGATCAAAAGCATCCTGAGGGAAAAACGGAGTCAAAAATCGAAAAAAATTATAAGTTTAACTGTGAAAGTATGTCTTAGGCAGAAATTAATAATTTCTTGTTCTACTGATCCAAACGTTGATTTTGATCAGTATTGATAATTTTTATTACGTTCCCTTCTCGTGTTTTAGATATAACGAAGACAATTCTTATGTTAATCACTTCAATAAAACTGAAAAAACGATGTCAGTCGGCCGTCTTGTTTTCAACTTTTCAAACTGTTCCAGGGATTTTAAAACAAAGTTTTTTAGCTTACTTTGTAAAAAATTGACTTTGATATCTGATGTCACCTTCATATTTCTAGGAAAATTCGGTTGGGTGGGTTTTGGCAGAAAAACTTTGTATGTGAAAATCATAATCCTTTGCCTGATGAACCTCTTACAACATCAGTATTGAGTCTAGAAAAAGAACAAACACCTAATTTTGTTTAATTTTTAATGAGACATTGTTCGACCAGAACGGATAAAAAATGGCGGAGTTATATCGAAAATATGAGACAGTGCTCATTTTTGCGATTCGTCGATGTACCTCATTTTGAAAACTCTGTAACTCGGTCAAAATAAAGTCCGCAAGTGAACAATTTTTTTCGTTAACCCAGTTTTGATTGTAGAATCTGAAAATCAAATAAAAATCATATTGTCAAATTTTTGCATGTTACGCTACGCACTTTCTCGACGGGCTGGCGAATCCTGTCTTAAGCAAATTCCTGAAAAGTCTTCGTATGGACGATACTGCGAAGAAAAGAGAGACCTCGCAACTTGATTTTCTTCAGAACAGTAACTTCCAATTATCTTGATATATCGTCCGAATGAAAACATTTCAAGAATTTGCTTAAATCCAGTTTTGAAGAACTTTGAATCTTTTTTGTGAGGTTGCGCAACTCTCCACGAATTTATGTTATGTTTCGACGTTCTCCAAAAATTGTAACTCAAAAGTTCGAATTTTAAAATAAAATTTTTTAAAACAATGTTTGTTGACCTCATACAACTGAAAAAGAAAGAAGTATAATATTCATGAAACAAGTACATAGGGCATTATCGAAGCCAACGCGATTTCAGTGGTAGTCTCGTTAGTTAATAATACCAAAAGTATTAAAATAATATTTTGTAATAATAATAATAACTTTTCGATGACTACAGGAGTTCTACTATATATTCGTATATTTTAGTCACACATTGTATCTTGGTCCCCGAAGTCGCCCCATGTACGATAATTATATGAACAATCACTCCTTTCACTTTGAAAGGAACAGAAAGAATCGTGTTTGTTTGTAATATACTTCCGATGTAAAACTGTGTTGTGTTCTGAATTTTCTGTACTGATTCATGAATTCTTATCGAAAGGAAGAGAAAGGGAAAACGTTTTTACACGGACATGTGAATAATGTTGTGTATCTTTATTTTCATCAGTTCTTTACAGTGTAAAATGAAGAAAAAACAAGTTTGAACTGTAAATGCAATTGATGGCTTCTAACTTTGAATCTAGTTGTCCAAATGAGATTTTACTCATTATATTCAGTTATCTGGACTCGATTGACATATTTTCATTATTTTTTAATTTAAATCAGCGTTTTAATTCGTTATTAACGTATTATTTTGACTCTGTTGATCTGAGGAATGTGTCGTTTAAAACATTCAAATATTATCACGATATTATGTTGCCCCAAATTGGCCACTGGGTGAAACAGTTGAAACTAGGCAATGAACATTGTTATCCACAAATAACAATCCTCTCCGTCTGCTCATGCTTAAAGTCGTTAACGCTATTAAAAGTTAATATTACTGATATTGAATCATATTTAATAACTCAACTTGGATCCTTACGTGAACTAAAACTCGATATTATTCAACAGGATGAATCTGTCCGTCACAAAATCAATTTATGTAAACATTTATTTTCTCATTATAGTTCACTACATACATTGAGCATCAACTGGTTTTACATAAACAAACATATTCGTCCCTGTAAAATTACAAAATTAATCATTACGTTGAACACATTTCGCGAACTGATGGTGTTGTTCGATAATTTACCTCATATTCACATAATGCACGCCACATTTCCTAATAACAGTTGCCCAGAAGAGATTGTCAACCAATGTCAATTCATAAGCTTGTCCGACAAAATCCCGTATTTAATCAATTTTTCATTGACGATGATAAATTATGTGCTCGACAATGAAACAATTCTCGTCGATTTGCTCCGACAGTTACCAGTCAAACTGCGACAATTGCTGCTTGAATTTTCGCTGAGGAATAATACCCGCTTGATCGATGGACAATTTTTGGAACGAGATGTTTTATCACATCTTACAGAACTAACTGATTTCCGTTATGCAGTAGGTGTGCGTGATGATGATAAAGTTTTATCCGTACCGAAAATGCTTTCAACGTTTAGAAGTACATTTTGGAAACAATGGTTAATAGGTTGTCATTATAACGAGCAGTTGAGGCTTTACTGCCTTTACACACTACCGTTTTGTTTCGAATCAGTTAGTGGCATGTCACACGGGTTTCTGAGTCGACAACTTAATACTGACCAAGCGTTGATTCCTGAACACTACAAAACGCTGAAGAAACTAACTATGTTTGCTCCATTGTCGCTCTCACTGTTCAGTCTACTAGAAAATCTGTTCACAAACATAATTGTACTTGATGTAACTGAACTAGAAGATGACTCCAGTACGAGTGTTCATTGGCTGGCAGAGGAGCTGAACAAGACAAATTTGCAGTTTAAATCTATTCGTATACTCAAATTTAGTATGAAAGCAATATTGACTGATGTAAGTTGGACGATGTTCAGAAAATGCTTATTACTATTCGCACCTAACTTGAAGAGATTGGAAATGAATTATGGTTCAATGTCTTGTATAACAAACGAGTTTAATGACGCAAGATTTCATCCGCAGTTCAAAAATCTTAAAGAACTCGTCTTAACCGACTTTCCTGCCGAACACATAAAAAATCTCGCCATTTATTTTCCGAATCTCCATCGTTTTACTATTCAATATCAAAGTTATAACATAACATTATTCAAAATAGTCAATATTTGCCAATTAATCATGTCCATGAAACATTTAAATCACATTGATGTCCCGTTTGAAGACGAGGGAGTGGAAACAGTCCATAACCAGCTTGTTGGTTGCTACATTCATCTTATTTCAGAAATAAACAAAAGACGTATTCAAATATGGAGATAAAAACAAGAGACTTTTAGTCAAGAGATTTTTCTGTAACACGCTGAGAGATGCAAAGTGACAATCTTTTCAGTTAAAGTGTAAATCACCCTATTTAAGGCGAAAGTCTTATTGTTTTTTTTCCAGCAATTGCTATTTAGTTCTCATCAAGTTTATTTTTATTAGTTTTCTTTTTCTCTCCTCTTGACTAATCTGACAGAGCTATCCCAATAGCTGGGGGGCTTTATCCTTTTTATCCTTTAGAGATTCTTCTCGATGAAAAGTCAGAGTAAAACATGATGCAATTACGGCAGAAACTGCATCCAAAAAAGACCGCTGTGATCTCTGTAGATCTGCAGTTATGAAATACCTTGATGTTCAGATATTCTGACAAATATCAGGAAGGAACCACTCTCACCATCCAACACCGTGTTCCGTATAATCATGATTTCTTTTTTGATTATGCTTTATTGCCACACTCGAAAGCGCTTGCAAACAAAAGGAACCAAAGAAAAAAGATATAGTTGAACCCATTACAACATTTTAGTTACGTAAAATTAATAAAATATAAAAAGACACTTTCTTTTCTCACCAGCAGAGGACATCATTAACATATGTACTAGAACGGTTTACAGGGATAAATTTAGGCAAAAATAAACACAAGGGAAACAGTAAGGAAAAGAAAAAAAAATTTATCTTTATCCAATAAAGTTCAGCCATTTCATCAGTAAAGAAAGATTCATCTTTTTCAATTTTATTTTTTACTCGTTTTTGCTGAAAAAAGTGGCCCATTCCATCTTTTTTTCTCTTTTTAAAATTGTTCCAATAAAAAACATCATTATAGAAAAGTGAGAAAACGAGGTTAGATTTATACATACTATCCAGCCTTTTTACATAAAACATTAGATCATTTTCTTTTGTAAATGAGAATAGATTTTTACTGGAAACGAGATGGCATCGGTGTATAAGGCGAATACCAACTCTGAATTTTCTAAGAAATAAATCCTTCTGTGAGTGAGGGAGGAAAGGAAAAAACGGAAACATCCAAGCGAAATACGGAAATGAGTATGCAAAGAAACAAAGCCGCAGTACATCAGTGGACTTCCCGGTTATTTTTTAACCACTTGAGTTTCTCATAGGATCTGTGTACATTTTCTAAACAATTGCTTACAGTATATCTCAGCGATAATTTTTCTGTCCAAGTAAAACCCAAATACTTGAAGGCTTTAACTTGTTCTAATCGTTTATTATTCATGAAAATATTTATGTGAGGACGTGTGACCTGCGTATGAAAAGGCTGTATTACTGTTTTTGCGACATTTATTGGCTGTTTCCAACGTTTGGAATAGCGCGCTAACTCATTACACACTTTTGTTCCTTATTTTTCTAAATATTCTAATATTGGTTTTAATTTCTTATTTATCGGTGGAGTTATTAAGACATTCAGATCATCGGCTAAAACATGTCCTGCATGCGCGCCTATACAAGAGATCAGATCGCTATGAAAAACAACGAATAGAAACGGACTCAGCCTACTACCCTGTGGCAAATCTATGTATAAATAAGAAGCCTTAGATCTCATATCGCCTAAGATTACATACGGTTTTCTATCGCTTAACTAGGAATGAACAATTTTTAACAGCCCTAATGGCATTCCTAATCTAAATAGTTTTACAATAAGAGCCATATGCCATACATTGTCATAGGCTTTTTGATAATCCACGTATATAGCTAACGTGGGAATATTAGCAGCGAAATTATTCTCGACTTCTTGAAATATTGATAATACTCGAGTCGGCAGTAAACAGTTCGGCCTAAAATCTGATTGTTCGTCCGGAATAATGTGATTTGCATCTGCCCAATTTTTCACTCTTTCTAACACGATCTTCTCAAAACTTTTTGAATGTGTAGCTAACAAAGATATCGGCCGAGTCTGATCACATGTAGGTGTTCCTGCTTTTAATTTATTTAGTATAACGAACTTGGCTATTTTCCAACCATCTGGATATCTACATTCTCTCAACCAAGTATTAAAACACGAATTTAAACCTTCAGTGTACGTAGGTGGGAGAAGCTTGATCATATAGTTTGAAACCGAGTCTAATCCCGATGATTTTTTTGGTTTTAACTTTTTCATGAGTCTACTTATTTCATTTATACCAGTAGATAAAACTCCATTACAATTTACCGATAATTTATTGATAATTTCAAAATACTCGTTTTCTATTTCGAAATCGTGCGGATCCGTTGGATCCAGAGCCGGTGGCTGAAACTGACTCTCATAGTACTTATACAGTTCCTCTGTTATTTGTTGGCCATCGATAATTATTTTATTTTTTACTACTAACTTAGAAAGAGGTAATGCTTTTGGCCTATATATTCTTGACAGAAATGTCCAAAAAACGTTATCTTTATTAACATACTTATTTTGTATGAAAGATAAAAAACTATTCCATCTACATGACTTATATCTCGCTCTTCAGTACCTAAACTAAGTTTTTTCTTACGATAATACATATTTCTTGCTCTCCTTAATTCTTTAAATTTTACTAATATATGGCTCGGTAGAGATGGCCTATATTTTTATTTATCCTTCCATTGAGTTACACGACTCCTAAGCGCAGACAAAAAACGGATATAATCCTTATATCATTCGTCTAATGACACTTCTTTTTATCTCTCTAACCAAAAATCTTGCAATAGATATAATAATGTTTCATAATCCTTCCAGTTTACATGCGGAAAACAAAGAGCGTCTATTGAATAAACAATAGGCCAGTGATCACTAGTACCGAGATCTACTGTTTTATCTCTAAAAGTCATTGTGTCAGAGAAAGTTAAATCGATATTACGCAAAGAACGTTTAGAAGAACTAAAAGAATTTTTAATATATATTAAATTAGTTTTACTTATCCAATCCTCTAAAATTGCGCCACGCTTGTCTGTCAGCGGGCTACCCCACTGTACAACTGAGGCATTAAAATCCTCTGATAGAATAGTATTTTTAATAAGAAAAGGTTTTAAATCATTTAGATCTCTTTTCTGGCATTTTGGCCAATATATACCGCTTTTCTTATCGATTCCGAAAAACCTTCTACATCTACTATAACTGTATTTGGTAAATTGATTTCTACTTTAACTGCCTTAAGATGCTTTGCTATTGCAACACATACTCCACCACTGTGGTTTGTACCATGCTGATGAAAAATGTTAAAATCGCGAAGTTTAAAGCTATCCCACAGGGATCTGACCTTAGCAAAAACGCACAGCGAAGCGTCTAGTTTATGGATCAGGCCTAAAACTTCTAAAGCCCGGGTTTTCCATCCTTCCACATTGTACAGACAAAACTTTACTGGTATTGTTAGGTGCCTATTCATCAAATTACCTGGTATTACGTCATATCGTTCCCAGTTATCCAAAAGAGAGTCTAGAGACAAACGAGAAAACCACTCATACAAATAAATACAAATCCTTCCTATCACTGAGTCTGGGAAATTACAATATGTCATTCTCTTACGAGCGTTCATCAGTTGCGCTTCTACTGCTACACTGACAAAACCTGAAGCGTTTGGGTTCATTTACATAGTGGTTCTCACTTATTATAGTCAACCAATTGACTATCGTCATCATCATCTTTGTTATTATTAATGTTATCATTGGGATTATTTAATGTAGTTATGATACGCGTTGATTGCTGCTGAATCACTAATTTCCGTGGATCTACACTGCTAAAATCTTCTGTAATTCGCTAGGTGCAACAATGCTGTTTGAGTAAGTCATGATCATAATCGTCCAAAGCCATTAAAACACTTTCTTTGTCTCGTTCCTCTTGTATTAGGCTAATGAGGGGTTTAATCACTTTATTCATCATTTTGGATAACGTTGACAGAGTAGATTGTATCACTATTTTATTCAAATAAGTATTTGTTGTGTTAATTTCAATCACTTGCTGTTGAATATTTAATTTATCGTTAATTTGTTTAAAATTTTGCTTAATGTCATGATTCATTTGCTGTAAATAGTTCATTATGTTCTGTTGATCACTATTATTATTCTGTATATTCCATGGATTATACTTGATTTTATCAGTAGTCATTACTGGGAAATCATTACTGTTATAACGAAATGTAATCGGTTGATCCTGTTGTTGTGATTTTTCACGACGGTGTAATTTACCTTCACAAATTGCCATATTAACAGCTTTATTTAATTCTGTACGATAATAACACCGCACTTGGATCTAGTGAGTGATGCTTCAGCTGACAATTAGCACATTTTAGAACATTAGAGCACTGATGATTTGGACCAAAATTACCTAAACATATTCGACATCTTTGAGTTAGTATTGTACATACATCTCTTAAATGGCCCAAACCCCAACATTTAGTACAATATGTCATTTTGTTTGCTGCTTTGTGTGTTGTGATAGGTAGTAACCGGTTACCTACTGTAATACGACCTAGCTGTAATGTCACGTTATATTCTCTCAAATCGGCTACTGTAAAACGGTAATCCCTTGTAGGCCGTTCGTAGGAATAGATAATTTCATTAAAGTGATCAGTAGATTTAATAGAACGTTTTATTTCCTCTTTAACTTGCTCCAGATTAAAAGTGATTGGTACATACCGAATAACTAATGTAAAGCACTCAAGTACAAATTTAGGTTTAACAACTGTAATTCTTTTATTACTAACATTTACCCGTTAATATTAAGGTAGAATAATCTTCTTTATTATTAACACCTAACTTTAATTCATATTTTCCAGTTAATACAGCAACTGAAAAAGGATTAATTCTGACACCATTTTGAATAAGATTTTCATGAATTAAATCACTAGCTATTACACTTGAAGGTAATTCGCTTGGTGAAATATTTGAATCAAATTGTATAATAAAGCAGGGAACGGTGTCTGCACGTTTTAAATGTGCAAATGGTACACTATATTGGTTATTATTACTAAGGTATTGACGGTTTAACGTTGCCTTTGGACGTTTATTTAAGTTACTCTTATATTGTTCATTTTCAATTTGTCTTTTTGGCGTTGAAGCACTATTAGGTGTATTAGGACAAGAATTTTGTTGAGTAAAACGTGCTACGTTTTGATCATTAATCGGATTGTTTATCAAACCATGATTCATTGTCCGTATCGAAGATTGTGTGGCAGTTAGATTAGGTATCTTAACTGCTTGGGTACGGTTAGATTGAACAGCCAATTGTGGGAGATAATTAGATCTACCCTGCTTTGTATAATCGACTTGGGGTTGGTGATAAAATTGCTGGTGACTATAATAATCATTATATTGATGCTGCATAAACTGTTGCTGCTGATTATGAAGGAAATCATTATTGTAGTGTTGATAACGACCATCCAGTATTGCATTATGTCCATTGATGGTACTACCCTAGAGATCGATTCTTATATAAGAATCTTACCAGAAACCTATAAGTCTCTTATCAGTATCTTATATAAGATTGTTTAAGATTTCCATCGACAGTCGTAAGTGTCTTATAAGAATCAGATAAGATTTTCATACGAGGTTCATAAAAAGATAAATCGCACTTAACGAGGATCGAACTCGTAATCTTCCATTCAGCTTATCTTAACCGTTAGGCTATAAGTGCTTACTCTGTTTGTGTTATTATATCAAGTTATTTTAGATAGGAATGTAAGTTACGCGTAAAAATATTGCCCGATTAACTAGTTAATACATCCTAGTAAAAGTTTTATATTTTTAAAAATAACAGTTCTGTGAATACGACTCACAAGTCATCAGAATAAATGACCGTTACGGCCACTTACTAGCCCAAAAGATTTGAGAGCAAGTAGAAGTAACTTAATCATAACAGAAATCGTAAAAGCCGACTCATAAGATGCCTTCTAGTACATATTAACAACATAAGAATTTTTGGTCCTTCTTATGTTTTTCTTACGAGCCTCTTATGAAAATCTTATAAGATTCTTATAAGACACTTACGACTGTCGATGGGAAATCTTAAACAATCTTATATAAGAAACTGATAAGATTCTTATAAGAATCCTATCAGTTTTAGCAAAAAATTCTTGTCTAGGGTAGGCCTGATATTCGATAAATCAGTATACACACGATCATTTGAACTAGAAATCACTGTTTGTTCATCTTCGTTCGGGTAATTTTCATTATCAGAATCATTTAAATCATTGTTACCCAATAAATTTGTTCTATTTTTATCATAATTATCATTACGACTCTTTTGTCTTTGACTATTACGATTACCCATTCAGAAATAAATACGTAGCATCGTGACCTACACGTGCGTGAGGCCACGTATACAAAAAAGAAGAAAAGGAAAAAGTGGTGTAAGTCTAGTTACAGCTTTTTCCGAATATTTTATATATCATTTTGTAACTCGTGAAATTCTCTGTCGAATGGTACACAGTAGTTGAGGTTTGCTTTGAGCAAAGGGAAGAAACGGGGAAGATACTCTAAGTAAAGTTCATTTAAGGGGAGAAAAGTTTGGATGCGAAAATTTTTCAAGTGAGGGTGAAAATGACTTTTTAAGGTGCTAGTTTTAATCACGGCGAAAAACTACATCAGACCTGTGAATACGAGACTGATCTGAGACGAGGCGGATTTTGCCTCTTATCGAGTCCCGTTCTTCTTTATGTCCTCTTATATTTATCAGTGATAAATATAAGAGAAAACAATAAAAGCACATGATAAATTATCACGTGCTTTTTGTTAAAGTAAGAACGAGTTTTCAACGTTAATTTGTTTGTTGTATTTTATACTTTTCCTCGTATTTTTTATATTGTTATTCATAAGTAAATTGATAGGTGGATAGATTCTCATGGTCACCTTTGTTTTCTTTTGCCTGTTAATTGTTGAGTACTTATATTATCTTTATTCATTCATTCATCCATTTAATTTGAACACGGCAAGGTAAGAAGAGGTTTTATTGTGTTTTATTGCATTGTTTTCATAGTGACAACCTTCTTGGATTTGGAAAAAGCTAATTGAAGAGAAACAAGCAGGTTTGTTTTGCTTAGTCAATTTTGGGGAGTGTGTGAAGGAAAAATGTGTGACCAGACTAGGATTCGAACCCAGAACTTTGATATTCCGTGTCTATGTTCTAACCATTGAGCTACGTGGTCGACATCTCTATCCGTCACAGAGTGATTCAAACGAAAATCATATAATCAAGAGAAGAACAACACCATTGCTGCGTCATTCGGAACATACTTTTACTACTTGAAAGGGCAAAACGACAGCTGTTCAAGTATTTGACTTTGAATTTAATTACTGAGCTATATGTAGAAAATATGCAGCGTAATACCCACTTTAGAATTTGTATTTTTTATCTTTGTCTCTTCTAGCACAAGCGCACACTGACGAATTTTAAACAAACACAATGCAGAAGTCTGTTCCTGCTCTAATATTGCAGTTGACAATACTCTTCCTCTACAAACAGAACGTTGGAATAAATGGTGCAACAGTAAATCAAAATGCCACACAAGCAATTCTTGTAACAGACACATATTTACAACGTGATGCCTATTTTACTCCTGAAGATTATCTAATTTATTTTGATCCTTCAGCAACAGATAAACCTGGTCAACATATTCAACAGCAGCATGGTAGCGTAACATTATTTCAGCTGCCATTTGTTCCCGGCCTCCTGAATACAGAACTCGGTAGCATAAGACTTCAACTGAAAAAATGTGCAATTAGACAACCACTTACCTTTCGTAGTGATGCAATCACCTATGTCTTAGAAGGTCATGTACGAATTGGTAAGTAAGAATGGCTGTGTGAATATTAGAGTAAGAGATCTAACAAGTTTTTTTTGTTTTTTTTCGAAAAGGTTTCGTCGTTCAAACACGTGGTAAACTAATTGAAAATATATTGTCTTCCGGTATGGGTATGATAATTCCTAAAGGTGCACTTAGTTATATTGAAAATCTTAATTGTACATCAGCATCAGTCTTGTCCACATTAAATAGTAATGATTTTGGTGTAAGTCTTCTGCCATCCTTATTTCTCTATACTTTACCCGAACATATTACACGTGCTGCATTTGGTGGTATAACAGGTGCTGAATATCAAAAAATGAAGAAAACAATTATTGATAATCAAGTTTTTTCGGTTAATCCACAGTGTTTGCAGGCATGTAAGAAGTAAGAAAGAAGAAAGATTACATACAACTTATACAGACAACTGGAGGCGAACCTGTTAAGTTCAATACAAAACAGAGTTAGCAGTAAATGCTTCTTAGAAAAGTATTTTGTTTTCTTGTAATTATTTTTCTAAACGTTTGTCAGATTTTGTGCCCTTTTTCGTATTAATGGGTATTGGGAAGTTTAGCATGCACTTTTTCTCGAAATAATAAAATCCCCTGGTATTGTTTAAAACTTGTACCCCGCCTGGATCGGAGTCTGCTGAGCCTTGAAATTCTTCGGTTAATAAGGTATATGATCAAAAAGTCTTTATGGTTTTTCGATCACGCGAGTGTTTTTTTCGGTTCACTTTGCTTAACATTCATGAATGAATTTTCACACGAAGAAAGCTTATCGGCGAAATCTATATGCCTAATAAATGTCTGGAAAGGAGGAGAAACGATTTTTGCTAGAAAATGGTCCAATATAATTTTGAGTAAAAATGACCAGAAATATTTCCCTATTCACTTCCCAACGCTTCTGACCTTCAAAAATTGCTCCTGATCTCCTTGAAAAAATTATTCTTATTATATTTCTTAATTAGCATTTTTCGTCACCAGTTCAATGAAGGTCATTCACTTTGTTTCTCAAATTTTTCGTACGACGTCAAGGACTTTGACCAAAGGCTATACAATAAAGGCAAAAAAAGATTCCGCTGCAATTTTGAATTAGCTGAACCTTTTCAGTAATGTAATAAAACAAAAACTTTTTTTCAAAAGAATATTCAAAAGATTTCCGAACATGTTCTTGGATGAATATTTCTATCAGAAAAATTTAAAAAGTCAGACGAACATTTTCTCTTTTTTCTACTGAAATTTCTACTATCTTTTTCAATTATGAGGCCTGTGGCTGTTTGTTGAATAACTCGAGAACAAAAAGAACTAGAGAATTTGATAATACACAGTGAGATAGACGAGACCTTGATTTTCAGTGGTTCGTGCGTCGTATCGGGCTTCCTTGGAGCCCGAGGAATGGTATCAGATAATTTTGGGTGATCTTGAAATCGCCTAGAACTGACTTAATCGACTACGCTGAATCTGATGACAATGCTTCTTTTTGGAAAAGAATTCAAGAATCAGGCCAAAATGGAGTGTCCATGCTGTTTTCACCTGAGTCAAAAGCATGAGAAGGAGTTGAAAACATCAGAATGTACGGCATTTAGGCTGTTCTATATCCTGCTTATAACAAACCCACAAAAAAAATACTCAAAATTCCTATGGTTTTCAAAGATTTTTCAGAAAACGTTTAATCAGTAACATGGATTTTCAAGTTTTTTGATCGTATATAAAAGACAGTATTTTCTCTTTTAAGAAAAACAGCGATATATTAGGCTAGAATGCTAGATTGTTAAGACGTACAAATATGAAGGAGTTTGACGTGAACGTTTATCAGCATTTGAACGCATATTATGATGTGAATATTGTAGCAATGTATTTCTTAAACATGCTGAAATATCGATAGAAGTTGAAGATCCAATTACTATACAGATATTTTCATTTATGAGTTTTTCATATTTCTCGTTTATGTTTTAAAAATTCCCTAGATGGCAAAGTGCTCGAAATCCTATTTCGCATATGTGCATGTTATTTGATGTGACAATAAACATTATCTTGAATAATATCTGCTTTAGCGTATAGTCGATCAAAAAACTATCCTTCAAAATTATTGTATACAACTAACATATTTGTGCATTTCTCTCTCTGCTATGAAAATAATAAATAGATGGAAGATGGAGGATAATGTTCTGTTCCTCATCTCTTACACAAACAAAACAGGTGTCATCAGTTTCATAATCGATTAGTCATATACTCGTGCTAAGGCTTGAATCTTAAATTTTATATAACCGGAAATTATATTTTGCACATTTTATCTGCTGGTACCAACTTCGTACGATGTGATCTTCAATGAACGACGGTTGGATTTGCTTTTTCCCTTGACTAAAAGTCTAGGGTCATACAAATTTTCTCAATTGTCAAGCAAATATATATTTACATTCGACAAGACATCTGAATTGATGTGAAATGTCACAAATATCGTGGTCTCTTTTTAACATCAACACTTTACTGGCATAAACATATCACTTATGCAGATAGTAGATGTAGCAAGATTTTGTTTTTGATGTGTCAACGTAAAAATACTTTCCAAACTTCAGTTTTAGATTAAATGTACGAAACTTATGCCTTTACTATATTAATGTAGATATGAGTTGTTTATTTTTCCACATATAAGGCTAGCTTGAATTCTCTATTCATTCTTCAGTATAAATTTGCGTGCTTGGTTTCAGGCTATAAGCATCTGACAGATAAAACTAAAATACTAGTTTGTTTAGAATTTTCAGAAAATACTCTAACCACGTTATTGAAACGGATTGAATCGTAAAAAGTTTAATTAATAAAGCTTTAAACCCGGGGTTTTCTGGAAGCCTCCTAGAGAACCTCAACACAAACACTGCCACGATAATCAACACACTCGATTACCTATGTCTCAACACTTTCCAGGTTCTCCACCGCGTCCGGACAAAGATAGGCATGTCCGCGGAAAACCTTGATAACTCCTGGAGCACGAGATATAGCGAAACTCTTACAAAATGTCCACGCAAGGTACACCACCTGAAAGTACTAGAAAAAACTTTTTCTGTTATTTTCTTGTTGCCCCAAGATTTTAGTTTCAGATAACGAAAACCGCAGGTCTCCAGCATCTTCCAGTGCAAAGTTATTAGACATACAGTGACTGGCCTTCTTTTTTGAAATGGATAGTGGGATCAAAAAGATATGAACTTTCTTTTTTCTCTCGTTTTGTACATGAATGGAATCACTTACATAATGTTATAAGAGCACGTACTGAAGTCATTCTTTGAATCAGATCTTTTGTAATTATGATTCTTAGCTTAGCCGATTTTATATACACGGTGAAAAAATAAACCGTCAAAAAAACCGTAAAACCATAACCATCGAAAGAAAACCGTATAGAAGAACCATGAAGTAAAAAACTACAGTATGAAAACCGTAAAATGCAAAAGTATAAAACAAAAACTATGGAAGTAAAACCGTAAAGGTTAAAACCA
>CAJNOQ010005024.1:0-16204 GCA_905250885.1 Didymodactylos carnosus | reverse complement strand
TTCAGAGTTAGCTTTTATTTTTATTTTTTCTGAAAACCGGTTTTTAAATCTGCAAATAAACAACAACAACAATTAAGAGTTCGCTTAGTTCTCATTAAGAGGACACTTTGGACTATATATCTATGAAAAACTGATCGATTGGTATCTCAGTTTCCGGAGACCTGATGTAGTTTTCGAAAGATCGCCTAGAAAACTGATCAAACTGAAAATATTTTCGGAAAATGGTTTTGCTTACGAAAATATAGGCTAAGCTGTTCTCTTGCAATTGCTAAATGGCTCATATCTCTATCTTTTACCATCTTTCAGTTATTCAAAAAAACAACCCTATATTTTAGCGTGTATAATAATTGAGATATTAATTAAGATAGTCAGTACTCATTGATAAAATAATTAGCTAAGATGATTCTATTTTTATTTTTGTAGAGAATATTTAGTGGTATACGTGGTAAAAGTTTAGATGAGTTATAAATAATAAAATATCAAAGAGGAGCCCGTATTTCGTGAAAGTGACCGTTGCACAGTGGCACTTTTGGCTAAGGCAGGCGGACATAGGGTTTCTTTAGGATAAAGCCTTTTTTCATCGCTATTATTGCTACTCATAAGTCTAACGAGCGGTTAAATGCGAAAAAAGTGATTTCTAAAAAACAGGTATTTTTTTGAAAAATCAGCTGAGGGGGATGATTCTAAATATCGCCTTGGCTTTCAATAAAAATGCTCCTGAGCGGGAAAAAATAGACTCTACGTGCGAAACTTGGAAAAATCAAGGGTTTTTAGAAAATCGAAAACTTCCTATAGGAAAATAGACGCATTTTTGCGCGTGGTATTGGTGGTTTTTCGGGCGTGTAATCAGATTTCCTTGAAAGCTTTGAACTGGTATCCAGTGATTTCAGGTAGCCATGAAATCGGATGGAACATACGTAATCGACTATGCTGGATCGGATGACAATATTTATTTTGCGAAAAGAGTTCAACAACGCGGCGAAAACGGACTTTTATCAAAATTGAGGTGTTCAGGCGTATTAAAAAATTTACTAATCCTAGAAATCGTATGCTTTCATGGGACGTGCTGCGCCCGAAAATTCTTTTGGAGGATCATCGGAGGATTTTGATAATATGTTCACTGGACAGACCATAGCCGGCTATTTCTGCAAGTATTTTCTGAGGACTTCATATTTCAGTAAATCCTGAAAAGTTTTCTGAAGATCTCCTCGAGATCCTTCGGTGATCTCTGAAGACCTGACGAATATACCCACTGGATGCACCATAGTTGATTACATATGAATCCACTATTTCTCCCACAATATTTCGCGCTTTATAGCAAAGTACAAATTGGATTAAAATTCGAAGGAACAAGGTCTCTTAACTGGTCTAAAGAAAAAAGACAGCAACTTTTTTTTAATCTCTCATGGTAACTTTGGACTACTACAACAGTAATACATGAAACTCAAAATTTTGAAAGAAATTCATGTTGTATATCAAAAGTTATAAGTAGTCTCACTGGGAAGTGTAAACGAGTCATGTTTTCTCACCATTTATTTAGAAAATTACACAAAAAGTAAGCTATAAGACTTTATATTATATTGTTACCCAGGATGACAAAAGTAAATTTATTTTTGAAACTATGCCATTAAAGTTGTTAAAAGATTTAGAAAGCTAAGAATTTTTATTATTGAAGGACTTAGTTTTTTCACTTATAAAAGTAGTTAGTTCCTTGGTAAAAGATGCCATTAGAATCTAAGAAGGACACTACGTTAGGCATCTCTGTTCACTAAGACAACTCGAGGCTGCTGATTTTACGTGAATTCAGTAAAACGAGTCGATTTCTGTCATAAAATCATCTTCAACCAAAGAAGCTTTGTGTTATTGTAATCGAGACTCATTCCAACTAGAGGATGGAACATTTTGCTATATTACTCGAATATTTCGCCCCTGGAAACAATGTTACGGAACTACCCACCCTTGTTGTATTCGAAGAGTAATATTATATTTCTTCAAATTTGTTATACGCTGAAGTTTGGCGGTAATTAATAAGACTAAACAGACATACAATCATTACACAGCCGAGTTCAACTGCTGCGTGATTCTGGCTTGTAGGACATATTTTATCAATTTTCAGTTCTATTTTACTCTAATCTGAATGATTTTAGTGTCAAATCAAGAATGCTCCCGACGATGGTGTACGCTTACTCTGTTCGGACAAATCGTCATTTCAAATTCTAACACGAGCAATTTCAGACAGCCTCAAAACTTTTAGTGCTAATGCAACTTTTTATGCTCTATTCGCGCTATTAGTTTCAGAAAGTTTCGATGTGCCTGCTAGGAGTTATTCGCCATTCGATTTGCACAATGTCGTTCTACACATTGAGTGAAAACTGATTTTTTAAAAGTCTGAACATTTTTCAAAAACCTCGAATGCAAAACCGTATATTAGAGTTACACCTTTCTTTTACTAGCCTCGAGCTCTTTCATTCTAGACCACTCTCGATTTTCCAGGTTGCTGCTGCGCTGAGCTGCAAAGCGCTTTGTGTCGCTCTACACAAAATGACACTTTTGAGTGAGAACTGAGAATCTCCGTAATCGTAAAAATACGAATTTTCGGTCGATTATTCGAAATGAGCGAGTTCTTCCGCGTTTAAAATATTCCCTTCATTTCTCTTCTTATTAAATACTGTATATATTGAAAATAGAAGCACTGAATTTTAATTTTTTCTCTTTCACCACAAAGTAGCCTAGAAACACAACAAAAAATGAATCTGACCGATCAAGCCTAAAGGCATGAACCAACGGAATCTGGCTTTTTTAAAAGGAAAAATCGCTTTTACGAGACCCAAGTGAAGATTTTATGGATTTATGGCAGATGGAGTTTTCGGAAAAACAGATGAAGTCTTTTTCCCATCCCTTTTCCTTAAAGCTCGAGAGTTCCGAAACTGCATCGGTAATTAAACTTGACCAGGCATCACGTTCACCCATGTTGCCAAAAGCTTCAGTTGCATCAATCTTAAGACCGTGTTTAATCTAGAAATTTCCGATGTATTTCCTACTAGATTAAAAACTCTTTTACATTAATAAACTCTTTACATTAATCAACAACTATATAATTGACTAATCGCTGTTTAAGGTGAAAGTTTTTAGTATGAATAGTGGAATTAAAGCCGCTTTTTTAAACATATTGATAACGTAACAACTTTATTTATGTGAAAAGTTTCATTCTATACCATAGAACTTCATCAATCAAAATGAGCAGTATGTCTAAATTACAGTGGAAGTAAAACAGAACGAAGATAAAAAGTGGGCGAAACGGAAAAATTTTAATTTTCTCTTATCTTCTTTCTGTTTTATTTCCACTGTAAATTAGACATACTGCTCATTTTGATTGATGAAGTTCTATGGTATAGAATGAAACTTTTCACATAAATAAAGTTGTTACTTTATCAATATGTTTAAAAAAGCGGCTTTAATTCTACTATTCATACTAAAAACTTTCACCTTAAACAGCGATTAGTCAACACTGTTAGTCAAGGCACTGTATTTTTCGAAGTTATAAGGTATGATGTTCTTGTTGAAAAAATATTTCAATCTCAGACATCACCAGTACATTTCTTAAATTAGTACGATATATGATTGGAATTTTGTCTCAAAGTATAAGTGAAAAAGATTAATGTCTTTCGGTTCGCCCGTGAGGTAACGTTTTCGCCGTATGTGAAGAAAATATTTACACTTGAACTTTAGTCGTTTTTTTCACTAATCTGTTTTATAAGTCAGACCACTGGTCTATAGATGTAGTATAGATCGATAGACGACTGAGTTCAGATCAGTAAGAAAATAACAGATCTTATGGAAATGAAAAGAACAGTGGGTGTCTCTATCATTTCTCGTTGCAAAAATTATTCAACTCCATTCACAGTCTTTCAATTGTATTTCTAGTCTTTCAGTTGTGTGATGAAATGTTAAATGTACCTCATACTGAACAAAATAATTACTTGATTGAGATGTGTGAACAATTTGGTCGCATGACACGTGATTTCATAGCGAGAGGTAAGTTATATGATTCATCAATTGATATGGATGAATTATTTCAAGCTGCTCGTATTCTCTGGTTCCTGGGTATATTTGAAATAATATTAAATGAAAACATGCAATTAACTGATTCAACATTTGGTTATTCACTGTTATATCCATATACAGATAATTTTATTGGTTCTAATGATGCAACAAAAGAATGTAAGCAAGACTTTGGACCAATATTTTTTCGGCGTTTAGTATATGGTGAAGAACATGCTGCTCTGCTAGAATCATTAATTCTGGCAAATTCTTTTCAAATCGTATGAAAAAGATCTTTGATATGGTAAATCTTATTGAGAATGATTGGCCAAGAGAATCATATAAAGAAATTTATTATGTCTTAGCAATCATACATGAATCACAAAGACATCACTCATTTCAGACATCCGATCAAAAATCACATCCTTATCCGATTCCGATTGTAGTTACAATCAGACCTCTAGCGCAGCTGTATTTAGTACATGATGAATCTGTGCAAGACCCTTTTTACAATGTTCCTGCGCTGTTTGGGTGTTTTATTCAAAAATTTATTTATTTTTTGTTAATTATTGATATTAGTGTCAATGTGAGAGCTGTTCTTTTCACTTGCGAAGTTCGCAATAGCGTACTTGCCATCTGGTTTCGAGCAGTGATAATTAGGTATGTTACAAACCAAACCCAACCAAAGCATTGGATTTGGGGTACCCAAGTCTAGACTAACGATAAAAAATAATGATATTCGCAAAATAAATAGCATAAAAGAACTCAACTATTTTAGACGTCTCACCTGATTTAAAGAAAGTTTTTACCGTTACCGTCTTGCACACATATATCCACAGGACGAAACAAAACACTGCACATTCTGTTTTCACATGGACTACCATGAAATAAAGCATCTTGCCAGGCTCTTATTAAGCCAAGTCCAGCACAAATATCGTTATTTTTCAGTATCTTAAATACATGTACACAACAGATTTCAGCTGACAGTACTTTCCCAAATTAAAAAGCCTTTATAAAAAGAACAGATTTTTGTTAGGGAAAATAAGGTCGGTGAGCAGAAGGAGACAAATGAAACGTATGGAAGAAAGTCGTCAAGTTACTACTGATAAGTCGCACTTGAAAAAGAAGAAGAGAAGAATGGTCTTTTGACAACTGACCAAGGGAAAACCCAATACCCAAGTCTAAACTTGAGTACCCCAAATCCAAGTCTATACACCCAAGTGGCTTGGGTTTGTAACATACCTAGTGATAATGTTTGTGGCTTTATCAACCATTAAAAGACAAATTACTGATCGAAGAACAAATATAGCAGATTTCGTATATCAATTTAAAAAAATATTTGTTCTTGTTTTTGACTGTAAATAAGTCGAGTTTAAAGCCACTAATGAGATCGATGATTAAGAGAAAAAGTAAACAAAATATCGATAAGACTAAATTCATCGTTTATTGCCTAGACTGAATAGAAAACTCATTGGTTTTGTCCTTTCATCATTTTGATAGCATGGTACTTGAGCATAATGATTATAACTTTGTTTGCATAGAAGCGCTTAAGGGACCCTTGCCTCAGAAAAAACTTTTTTGTATTACATCCGCTTTTGATGAAACTATCCAGCAATGTTGCACACTCAAAGATGTGATCACAATATTTTTTTTCACCCTCTATCTGTTACCGTTCCGCAGTTTTCTAGGGTCCAAGGCCGAAAACCACTCTTCACTATAAATGCCATTTCCTTAATGCAGCTCAAGGTAGAGAGCTGGGGTTGAATTTATTTTAAACCAGACATCCAACTGTGAGGACTGATCTGAGATTTACTGAAAAATCTGCTTCCATCAGTCATCGCAGAATTTTATGCTTTTTCGATTAAAGAGAAAATGTCTCTCTATGATGAATCGTTATTAAGACAAGGGATCTACAGTAGATGAGATCAGACAAAAGAACATGTTTTGAGAGAAAAGGCTGTGCATTCGTTGGTCTGTTTTAGGACATGAAGGAAAATGCTTGTAATTTTTGCAAGATCATACAGAGTTGTACAACGTCTTAGTTGGATCAAAAACGTTCTGCTCTATAAATCTACGTGTTCAGAAGAAATTTACTTGCTTAAGTGTCTGGAAAAAGACTATTATTTGAAGATGCTGGTTTTCAAGACTTCTAGAAAACTTGCTCGAAAACCACGTAAAATCAGCTCTAGGCTCGAAAGCGATACAGATTCTGACGGTGGACACTCCATGCTATCTTTCCATAGGCTTGCCTCCCAACTGATTTCTTGACACAAAAAGCTTTCATTCTGAGGGGGGTGCCGTTAAACTCTTCCCGCTGACTGGTCACAATCTTTCTAGGAAGAATACATAGAATAAAAACAAAAGAAACAAACTTTTTGCTTATCAGTTTTCTTTCAATTGGATATTTGAATACTAACAACGTGTGCTCAATGATTCGTTTGAAAGCTAGTTTTTTAGATACAGCACTGTCTCATACTGGCTCATATAAGAACTAATGCATATTTGTCTTGTTCTAAAGTCCTTTGGTGGCAAACTCAGATTAGTGGGCTGTTTGTTTAATAACTTCCCTATAACTATTTTTCGTTATTTTAAGCCCATACTTGGGTATCCGTTAGAGAATGTCATAGTCTATCTACTCATATAATAATATTAATTAATCATCAGATTTGATTTGAGGAGAAATAAACAAAGAGACATATGTAAAAAAAGTGTGACATAACTTTTATCAGTTTTTTTATTTATTTATTTGACAAAAGGCAAAAGGGCTAAGAAGAAAAAAGTAATACCTACAGTAACTATTAACTACTACCATTACTGTCAATGCAAAAATATTGTTTGAGATGTTGTTGTTTAACAAAAATTCACGCACATCGCTAGCAAAATGGGTTTCGGTCAACGCTCATTTTCAAGATACTGGATCTCAATGACTATCAGGTTGTGCATCCTTGCACATCCATCACAGATGAAAAATGACAAGTCCTATCAAACAATAAAAAACAGTATAACATGAAAATAAAAGAATCAAGATGACAAAACAGACAGTTATAAGTCAAATGAACGATTATTTATTATTGTTCATAACTTATTTTTTCAAATACTGTTAATTGTAGTTGGTGGTGACTAGTATATGTTCATAGCCATAATACATAATAAATATCTTTAATTGTACAGAAAAAATAAGAAAGACCAAAAAACACCAAAATCGAAAAAAAATCAAGTTTTCAGTCTGAGTTTGACGCCAAAGGACTTTAGATTCCCCAAATTTCTAATCCTCTCCTTACCTCGTCTTGTGTTGACTGTAATTCATTAATAATTTTTAATTGATTAACTAAGATTAAATGAACATCGTTGTGTACATAAGGCAAGATTACTGTCATGAACCAATTTGATATTTATTTTTCAATGATGGAAATTGAAATAGAATACATGAATCGTTTGTTTTTTATTATTTTCTAAATTTGTTTCATATTAAATACCACAATATCATATAGAGTCATTGAATTTCATTGATTTAAGGTTTAGATTTGGTAGTCCTTTTAAATATTCTTCATATCCAGCATAGCATTTTATGGATTCTTTAAATTGAGTAGAAACGATAGTTTTTTGTGTTTCATTTAACAATGCATTAACATATTTTAACAATAGTTCTGGGTATCCTGCAGATTGCGAATGCAGCAGAGCAGCTAGACTCAGGATGGAAGACTGCTAATTTAGCACAGCCTCGGTGAAAAATCTCGCTCCGAAAACCTTTTTCCTTTCTATTGTCTAGAAAGACGCACAAATTATAAAAACAAGTCTAGTTTGGTCTAGTCGGTGCTGGTGCCAGTGTCGTTCTGAAAAACACTGTCATATTTTGTAGCACAAATGAAACTCCATCTAAAACCAATACAGTAAGATCTCTAGCATGGAGGCTACGTCTGTCACAAATGACTAAAAGAATCCTATAGAACGGCCGCTTTTCCACCAATAAAGTCATATCGCTAAACAAATTCAATGCTAATTGTTTAGGATGTTCAGTTGATCTGTCTACTATTGTTTTTAGTAACCTATTCGTATTTTCAAAGAAGAACGTTGGATATTTATATAAGTTGTCCAATCGTCGTAAGGACAAGCGAATATGACTAACGAATGTAAATTAATTCGTTAATTAATCTCCTGAAAATTTCAGCTCAAAAGAACGTTTCTTTACAGAGATATTGAAGTCCCAAAAATCACTCATATCCCACGAAAGGTGTTAAAGTTTTCTGTTTTTTGGGACTTCAATATCTCTGTAAAGAAACGTTCTTTTGAGCTGAAATTTTCAGGAGATTCTATTCACAGATAGACCTATCTGTGGGTGAAAAAGCAGGTCGAAACAACCTTATTTGATTTGTTAGTATATACCTTGCCATAGGCTAAAATTCCAGTAAAATGGCTATAACTCTGGATAGAAGATCTGCGGGGATTTATCCTTTTGGGGTTTTTCATACCTCACTGGGGTCTACCTTATGCACAGAGTCCGAACTCAAAAGCGACGGGGCAGTTGGTGGCCTTCCCTCGTAAGTGAATGTAAATTAATAGTATAATGACATAATTCATGTAGATTTTCAAATTCATCACTGAATTCATCAGTTAAAAATTTAACCAGATTAGTATCCTCATTCGGCGGTTGATTATCACTATTGGCAATAACAACTGCACAAACGAATTTTATGAAATTATTAGGATTACTAAAATTTCGACAGCCGGAATTTCGAAATTCAGGAGGCGAATTCGGGTTGTCGCAATTCCAATTTATCAATTATTATAGTATAATACTTTGAAGGTAGAAAATGCAACTAATCTAATGTAAACTACTGTAGTTTTATATTGAGATGATTTATATTTATAAAACAATAAATTGAACGAGGTCTTTGTGACGTTGTTGAAGGTAAGCGATATAATGATAATGTACGATCAATGTCATTCATTTTTTTACGAATAGACCAGTCATGTTTATAGTAAGGAGAATCAAGTTATAGTGTTAATAATTGCAAAAAAGAAGTTAATAATTGCAGAAAAACTGAGTTGGCGAATGAAACAGAACTTTTGTTTAGGTCTATAATCGAAGGTCCTCTTTTGCTGCGCCGGTACGATTATGTTTCTTTTGTCTACGAGAAGCCACCGAAACTGTAGTGAACCCAAGAACAACAGTAAGTTACTAAAAATCATCGATCTTTTATTCTGAGTCTTTATTCAACAAGCTGTCAGAAGAAAGAATCGAAAATAAGACTTTAGTTTTTACTCTCATTACCATAAACGGCATGCACACTGTCAGCTAAGGAGGACATTCCAACGTCAAAATACTCGAGCCTTCTGCATTCACAAAACCTGAAAACTGACACAAATCATAGGAATGCGAAAGCTACTGTGGTTCAAATATCCGAATTTGAAAGAAAATTCATAAGCAAAAAGTTTGTTTCTTTTGTTTTTATTCTGTGTATTCTTCCTAGAAAGATTGTGACCTGTTAATATCGGGATGTGTCACATTAGAAGATTTATAGTCATTTCTTTTACTGTTCATTTTAGATGGCTGTTCGTCTCTGTTAAAGCATGCAGATCTCACCGAACTATTCTGTATATTCATATGTCGTCGTTTTATCTATAACCAGCTAGCTCGCGCTATAACTAGCGGTACGTAAAGCCGCCGGTACAGCGGGCGCTGCATCGGGTGATAAACTGTAATAACTACTATCCACAGTATTACTAGCTACAGCTAGCGATTTATTGGACGCTGTAGCTAGTTGGACAATCGGTAATGAATGCATTATAGAAACTAGTATGGACGTCAAAAAACAGCTTCTCTGGCTATTTTTTGAATAATTTTTGATAGAAAAGCGATCTGCGGTTTTCAGATTCTGAAAATAGACACGTTGTCACAACTTCTACTAAGCAGTAACTAGTTTTGAAACTCTTCGAAAGATCCTGTTTTCCGGCAATCTTCGGAAAAGAACGTTGTGGTTTTCGAAATTAAAATAGCAGCCTATCGATTTTTTTCGATAGATAAGTGTCTGCTTTAAGATCTAAAATCTAGATCTAAGCAAACTCATATTACAGATGTGCGTACGTGTATCATCCTTAATTAAAAGTTATATGGCTTGACTAAGCGCTAAAAGCTATTCTATGCCAATACAGAGCTCAAATAAAGAATTTTAGTATCGCAAATATACCCAAAACCACTTTCTGTGTAAAACCAACAACGCTACGATGTTGAGGACAGTTGATTACTTATATTTCGATCTTTTTGGGGTCCGCAAACCGCAAAACCGCTTGTTCGGGAAAACTTAGCCTCCTTGAAAAACTAAGGAAAATACAGAGTTTACTTAGATCTAGATTCAAAGAAGACACTTCAGCCTACCTGTCTATCGAAAAAAATCGATAAGCTGCTATTTTAATTTCGGAAACCACAACGTTCTGTTCTGAAGATTGCCGGAAAACGGTAAACGGCAACTTGCCCCCAGCAAAGTGCCCCCCGTGCATTTGCTTCCCGGATTTTTGCTCGTCGGACATTTGCTCCTGGGGGACAGTTCCCCCTTCGGACATTTGCTCCCAGGACAGTTGCCCTCAGACGATCAAAGGGGACACTTGCCCCCTCGTGTGGATAGCAGTTTTCTCTCAATTATTTTCACTGACCGTCAGGTCTTTGGTACCTTGAAGGATTGGCCCATGATTACAACGGGAGAGGGAGCGGTTCAAAATGCGAATGAAGCGAAAATGACAAGTGAAAAAACTTATGACACTGTTGCAACTGATATCGGTCAATTGTCAAGCCAAGCTGTAGCCTGGTGGTTGTTTTGGTTGTTTTTTTCATCCGTGTCAATCAGTATATCGAGCTGTTACACGCCTCGATCTCAAGACCGAATACGGTGAAAATGCTGAACTGGCACAGCAATTCGTGCTTTACCAGCCAGAGAAAAAAGCTCTGCACAAGTGGCGGGGGAAAGTGTCCGCTGAATTGGGATTGCATTTAGAGCATATATCCGCATTTGAGTGATACCCATAGCTGCAGTTATTGACTAATAATGATATGGGTGACCATGTCAGAAGCTTGTCAACTGTAGCGAAGATATCAGTCTATTAAAACTGACACTTGTCAGCAATCTACACCGGTGGCGGTAGCGCGATATAAAGCGCGGTATCCTTTCTTTTTTTCCTCTTCTTACTAGAATAAACGCCCAGATTGAAGTTTATCTTTAATAAGAAAAACAAATAAATGGTATGTTTCTGCACACAAAGTCGTCTCTCTATCTTCTATACAAACATTACATACTTCATTTCATTTTCCGATAATTAAAGCATATTTTTGTATTCATTGCAATAGAAAGAAAAAAAATTATGAAAATCACTAAATTCCTCATTTTCTTTCGTGTTGGGATCGCGCGCTGGCTCTTTACATTTCCATGTTTATTTTTTATTCCAACAAACAAGCAAACACTACAAAATCTCGTTACTGGAATCTATAATTGATTATTGAATAAAAAAAGAAGAAAAATGGAAGTATCGAAAAAAGTATTTCCACTTTTCTCAATATTTGAATTGTTAATATGAGGTTTTTCCGTTTTTACAGGTTCACGAACCTTTTTGCTAGTACATAAGATCGTGAAATATTGGAGACAATGAAAGTATTGCTCTATTGTATGATTTTATACTTGGGTAGGGTTCGTGTAGACATTATAAGAGATTACCTAGGTTTTTTTGATGAAGGAGATGAAGGAGAAGAGGAAGCAAATACCATCAGTAGACAATTTCCCGATTATTTTCAATGTCAGGTAAGTCTATCGATCTGTATAAAAGAACGAACATCTAGAAAATCTGTACATCTTTAGACATACCAGTTTTATGAAAATGGAGTAGAAAAGGTTATTCTAGGCGCATTAAATCTCTGTATTCCAATAAATGGTAATAATCTGCAGAAAACTTGTTGTGTCACAGATAATTGTAATGGTAAACTACGAGAGTTGAGCAATGTGGATTCACGCGATATCATTAGTATACCGAACAGTGGTGCACGTCATCCATCAGGCATACAATTTTCGTTTTGGTTGTTGTTATTCGCATCTTTTACTTTCATTTGAAGAAATAACTCTTTTCAGATCTTTCTCTTTTTGTGTCTTATCGCATTGTCCCTTCGTAAATGGTGAAATAAATGCTAAAATGATATAAACCTCGAGTATTCTGAAGAAATGAGAGTGTGTTTTCGATGAGACAGATCAAGAGGGCAAGCGAAGATCGAAAATGAGAGTGCTTGAAACTGGTTCGAAAAGGACTATGATGGTACTTCTGTCTATCTACACATAAATATTGTATTTGATAATTACTCTACAAATTCTATATGACACGGCGTATACGTTTTCATAAACCTACGACTTAAAATTACTTTTTCATATGTGGTCGGGTTTTCAAAGGTTTCGTTTGAAATATCACGTTCTCCTTTGTGTAGAAAAGGCACGAGCTGTAATACTCAATAGGTACCAGTTTTAAAACCTGCCTAGCCCACGGTCGATGATGAAACTAAGAATGACGTAAAACTTATTGTGCATTGCTTGGATACTTGATATGAATATTATAAAGTATAAAGGATACCGCCGGTATTCAAAACTCTTTGTGTTTTGATTTGCTCTGATAGAGTAAAGTAGAGAATTAGAAGGCGCATATGTTTGGATAGTTTCCAATGGTTGCTACTGTATGGTTGTTAAGAAAACTAAAAAGTTTGATCGATGAGTATCGATGTGATGCCTACGCAATAAAAAATCTTTTTCTCAGTAACCTTCCTACTTTCTAAAAAAACGCTTTTCACTATTGGATAGAGCAGATCATTGTGCATTTGTAGATGTTTGAGGTATGGTATAAATCTAAGAAGAAAGTAAACAGTTCACAAAAATAGAAAAAAAAGTAGATTTTTTTAAAATCCCATGGTAACGAAAAATGTTATATCTCCAACAACTGACTTTCAAACAAGACCCCACTTGCACAAAAACACTCTCATATTGTCTGCTACATAACCTGAACTTTTAGTGGTAGACAAAATTGTCCATGGGAAGTTATGGATTTTTTATTGCCGAAATCAGAGCAGACTTTTCGATGACGGCAACGAAAAAATTGAACTTTTTTCAACTCCTAAAGTTTTCTAGTAATACCAATATCATATTTGTAATCAGGAGATGAAACTGAATAGAATCAGGTCCGTCTCGACCATTAGCTAAGAACTGGCTTGATCTCTCTTCGATGAACAAGTGAGGGACATAAGTTACATGCCTAAGAGCAAGCGATTACACAATAGCCCAACTGTAGAGCTTTTGAAGGGCTACAAAATATACTGTTTGAACATTTTTCCATCTAGGGAAAAAAACATTTTTGTAACAGTTTTTTCGAAATTATTCTGTTTTAAGTAGCTGGAAGAGACGTTCATTTTTACAAAATCATAGTGTAAGTTTAGATTTTGAGTATCTTTTGTGCATTCTTCCCTCGCGTATTTTTTCCCTTTGAACAACGAACCGATATATCTTTTCTCCAGTTTAACAGTATTTATATAAATATCTATGAATCATACATGGAATATAGAAAATATAACTAATGAAAATGCACGTGAAAAAGCAACTAAAACAATGGCGAGTGAAGCTCGATTATATATGCTGGGTTATTGTATGTACATAAGAAGAAACGGACTGTTGTAGAACGAGAAAAATACTTTAACTATTCAAGTGGCAATAGTAGGTCGCAAAGGGATGTTCGTTTAAGATTGTTTGATGTTTGATGTCGTGCAATCGATAAATACCATACTACACTGGCAACATACCCACAACAACTATTCGTTCTTTTTCCCATCGCACATTGGCAAGTCTTTCCGGTTATAGCTTTGGATTCATCTTCTTATGCGGCTGCTATAGACATATCATATTGCGCTCAGCAGAAGTATTCGTCCATATGTTTAAATTGACTATGTACTTTACATCTCAATTGCTTGCTTTCATTTGGTAATATTTGGGTAGAAAATTTTCTTTCTGAGACAAAATGCTGCGTACTGTAGCAACGACTCTGTTTTAATTGATAAGAGCCAAAAAAAGAAAGACAGAAGATCTTCTGTTAAAACTGGAAAGGGAACAATGGCTGCATCGACAGTTGTCCATCGGGCCCGTGCACCCCGTTTTCCTGTCTGAACCTTTTTAGCCAAATCATTGGTAGTTGTTGAGAGTTGTAACATTAAATCAGCTAAATGTTGGTCGACAGAAATATTATCTGACCAAAATATTGGACCACGGAATTGATTGATGGATCATCTAAATCTAATCGAGGACGCTGCTGTTCCTGAGAAAAAAGCAAAATATTATTACTTATACAACAATGAACCATAAATATCAATAGACAGTCTTCATACTACATAATAGCATTTTTATCAAAACCCAAGCAATAGGAATAGGAAGGCAGTAATGGCATATTACGGTGGAGGCTATGGGGTTAGTGGCATTATTAATCAGGAGTTTGAACAAGATCGGATTAGTTATGGTCAATATGGTTATGGCTTGTACGAAACAGACCGTGATTATGAACGAAATCCATTTACGGGGTAAATAAGTATTAAAAATGATTTTAGTGTCACTCCATTGAGTGGCGGTTATGAGGATATCGTTATTATTAAAATTAATCATTTTATGCTAAGACATTTTGAAAATTTTCCTCAGAGATTTGTTTTTTGATTTATATTTAGTCCTGATTTTAAAATAAAATATCATTAACTATCCATTATCTTGCTAAATACTCTGTAGTAAAGCTAGAAGTTAATTCATCTATATTTTATCCTCTGTTGATGAACAGACACAGTTTTCTATTAGTTCAATGTTTATACTAGGCGTTTAAGTTGTCAAATGCTTAATTAACAAGATCCGAGCTTGTATACAGCTCGTGTTAGGTTCTTAATTCTGAATAGATATTACACAAAGAATGTGGTGATCCAATTCTAATTGATTATACAAATGGATAATTGAAGAGGTGAGAGTATTTTAGATGTCAACTAAAATGAAGACCCATTTCTACTAGAGAGCTCATATCAAAATTCGGCAGTTTTTTTCGGAAGGGGTTGTCAGTAAAATTTTTTGTGGGAAAATGATTAGCATGGTCAGTTACCTATGAAGTCGGATTTCTCTCATGGAGCACCTTGCTTTTCTGTAAAAAAAATTAAAACTACAAAGACGTCTGTGCGGAAATCGAACCCGTGACTTGACAATAAGAAACATATTCTCAGTTGGCTCTTTAATCAGCTGAGTCACGAACCTATACTTCTTCTGGAAAATACTCCACAGAAAATTGAAGTTTCGATAAACGTTCTGTGGCCTTCTTTGGATCTGATAACGACGACCTACTTTCTTGAATGTTGATACGTAAATTTATCTGTCATTTGCCCTTAGAACTACCGAAACAAAACACAGTCATTTTCTCCATTGTGTATTTTGTTATGTAGCAAACCTATCTTGATTAGTTTTCTAACTTGTTCACTATATTCAGTAACAAATTACTATGTCTTACATTCACAAAAATACAGCTATATATACATGTCACCGAAAATCCGAGAAAGGATTAGAAAAGGATCTAATGACGTCAGAAGAACTAGTCAGAACATGACATCATTAGGTCATGACGTACAAAGAAGAATAGGAAAGAATATATCATTTACTACTGATCGGACTAATGACGTCAATAGAACAGGACATAACATGACGTCAGAAGAATAAGAGAGAAGAATAAAGATATGATCACCATACGTCATCATATTATAACATGTAATGTGAACATGTGTGTGAACAAAATCGAATACAGTAAGGTATCTCGCGTAAGAAAAGAACTATTACTTAACATCTCCAAACCATTTTTAACGCAAGCTTATTTCTTTGATCTCTTAAGGGCCTCCCCCCCCCTCAGAAATGGTGATTTTCGGTCAAAAAATCGGTTTTGAGATACACACATGGAAAGATAGCCTGAAGTGTCTACTTCCAGAATCTGTATTGCTTTTGGTTACAAAAGTGGTTTTTCGGGGATTTTGAGCAAGTTTTCCAAGAGCCTCGAAAAAATGGGTCTTTAAATAATGGTTTTTTCCTGGATACTTATGCAATTAAAATTTTTTTGAAAACACAGCTTTGTAGAGCAAATGTTT